>PQWD01009285.1:0-13011 GCA_019425675.1 Leucinodes orbonalis
TCATGCAATAAAACTTTATATGCTAACGATTTTTCGATATTTTAAGTGAACGATTCGCTCACCTGGTGGTAAGTGCACATACGCCAGACATAACAGAAACAGTGTTGAAGGAAATTTATAACTATAAGTCATTATTTATATATAAATTTTTATTTGTTTTCCTATTTTTCTTGCCCACTTACTTATTTTTCGTCTTCTTTATCCTAAGGTTTCCTGGAAGAGATCGCTTGTAGCGATAAGGCCGCCTTTGCCCACTGTATTAGTTTTTATGTTTTTGTGTTTATATTTAATTCATTGTGAGCAATAAAGAGTCTATCTATTTTCCGTCAACACTGCGCCGACACAATAGATGTTAAGTCTTTTATACCCGGTAATTTCACTAGCTACAGTGCCGTCATCCCGAAACACAACAGTGCATAACATTTCTATTTCACGGGACGATATCTGGCACTGCGGTGGTCGCCTCGACGATTCAATATCGAGTCTACCGCCGAGTAGTCAAATTATAAATGCACTGCGGTGGTACCTAACTAACCTAACCTAACTAGACGACACAGTACCGAGTCTACCACCTGGTAGTCTAAGTATAAATGTATGTGTACGTAATATTTGCAACGAATCGCGTATCAAACAATGATATTCTGTATAAAGGTAGATACGCCATCCGTGCCGAACACGAACCGCCGAAGAGAGTACAGTTTGTGCTCTTTTGTTAAGGTAAATATAATAATAATAAAATGTATTTATTGCTTCTTCACAAGTAACAATTTCAACATGTGGTCCTTATTAGCTACTTACAATACACAATTTATTTTTGTAACTTTATTGTGAAGCAATTATACAATATACGCTCATTCGTATGTGTATGTGTGCTGTCACTGCATTCGAAACACTTTTTTCGGTTGTTTAGTGAGCATATCACGAATCTATACTTTTTTACATCATTGGTATTAACAATAACAATTAAACAGCCAATAAACTACGAAAGTTGATTCTGCTAACTACCACCGATGCGGCGTCACAGGGCTTGATTACTAAGCCAGTTGTTAAGGTAAATTAATTTGTGATTTTACATCAAATAGGTTGCGTGGGGTGGCTTTAACGTTTCTAACAATATCGTCATATTGCAAGTTGTTTATTACATACTGTATGTTTATAAATAGACACTTATACATTGTTTAAATGACGTAGTGGGATATATGATACTCATTGTAGGTGAATTAGTTAATAAGTACAATTTATTAATTGTTCTTATAAATATCCACTGACATTCACGCAGCGCCATCTTGCCACAAACTAAGCATTTGCCTGTAATATGGATACTAATCAACGGATAAACATTTTTTATACACTTTTTTATTGTAAAAAAAAACAAATATTACAAAATATCCACTGACATTCACACAGCGCCATCTAGACTCAAGTTAAGCGCGAAAATTATATTATGGGTACTAAACATCGGATAAACATACTTATGTTCATTTTTTTGTAAATACATACATATTTTACAAAGAAACACCCAGACCAATACAAACAGGCATGTTTATGCACACAAATGTTTGTACTGCCCGGGGATCGAACCCGGAACCCTTGGTGTTGCAGTCGACCTCTCAACCGCAACACCAAATGGGTCGTTATGGATACCAAACAACGGATAAACATTTTATACACTTTTTCATTGTAAAAAAAAAAACAAATAGCTACAGCGCCATCTAGCCCCAAGTCAAGGGTGAAACCTGTAGTATGGGTAGTAAACATCGGATAAACATACTTATTTATGTATTTTTTTTGTAAATACATACATATTATACATAGAAACACACAGACCAATACAAACAGGCATGTTCATGCACACAAATGGTGTATTGCCCGGGAATCGAACCCGAAACCATTGGTGTACTAGCTGACGTCTCAACCATAACACCAAATGGGTCTTCTTAAATTATATTCAAGTGCAGTTAACGATCGACTGTTATGACAATATAATCAAATATATATAACTATACATATAATGCACTAGATAAGGGCTCACGATGACTATTATTGACATACCTATTTGTAGTTATTAAATTTATTATTTTATCTTATCTTATTGTTTAAATACAATTGTAGGCAAAAAAAAGGTAATTGATTTACCCCTGCATAAGTTTAAGTCTCATGTAAAGTCTATTTTAATAAAAAAAGCTTACTATAGTGTTGAAGATTATATAAATGATAAAAACTCATGGACATGTTGATTTCCACGCCTGCACTACTTTTGTTTTTTTTTGTTGTCATCTATTTAAATTTATATAATACTTAACTGCTTAGTAGTACTTTTGTAGATTATTATATTTTTACACATACATAATACGATAAAATTGAAAATATAATTTGCTTATATAATTATTTGATTACAAATGAATCTGTATTCAACACATTTTTTTTTAAAAGAGTAACTACTGAGTTTCTTGCTGGTTTCTTCTCAGAGGAAAACTACCTCCCGAACCAGTGGTAGCTTCATTTGACATTCATAAGTGTTCTATAAGGACCTAAACTGAATAAACACTTTTCATTTTCATTTTCTATACTACTGTTACAAATTAATTAATATGAATAATAATATATACGCAGACACAGCACTAGCTCCAATTTCACGACCTATCTGGTGTAATGGTTGAGACGTCGGTTATTACACGGGAGGTTCCGGCTTCAACTACTACGCAGTACAAAGATTTGTGTGCATGAAAATTCTGGGTGTTTTCTGTCTGTGCATGATATGTACATATTTACAAAGAAGTATATAAGTATATTTATCCGTTGTTTAGTATCTATATTACAGGTTCATGCTTAGTTTCGTGCTAGATGGCGCTGTGTGTATGACTGTGTATATTATTTTTATCAATTCAATTTATGCTTGCTTGTACTATGGGTACTAATCTACAGATAAACATGGTCATATACCTGTAACTCATAGCAATGACCAGATAAATACAAACAGACATTTTCATGCACTCAAAAGTTTGTACTGCTCGATCGAATCCGGGTCCCTTTGTGTAATAGCCAATGTCTCAACCATTACACCACATGGGTCACAGTGGCGTGCACTCCATATATGCAAATAAACAGTGCATACCCTGTGCGTCCAGACAATCCGGTAAATCACCAACATATTAAATGATTCCCACTTATTCGCCCTTTTTCCTCTACAGATTTGAAACCATAGGCGATCTGTTGTCATCAACAGCACTCAAATTGACAAAATGTAAATTATTTATTGTTTTTGTGATTTGTGTCCCTCACTTTGCATACCCTACTCATATTCTGTATGCACGCCACTGATGGGTCGTAATGAAAAACTAACTATATTTTCATTTATTTGAGAGCGTCGGTGGCTTATCGTAGGCAGGTACCGCCACGTATTAATGTCTTTTTGAATTCTCGAAATCATAAATGTTTTATCTGATAAACTTTTATCCGACGCTCTTACGGTGAAGAAAAACATCGTGAGGAAACCTTTATGCACGCCTGCGAAGAAATTCAAAGGTTGTGCGTGAAGTCGTCCAATCTGCACTGGGTCCGCGTGGACGACTAAGGCCTATACTCCTTATACGGGTAGGCTTTTGACCCTCGGTGGGGACGTAATCAGTTGATGATTATAATGTTAACAATACATGTAATTGTTTCTGAGTTTGACATATTTAAATTAACTCTCATCTAAAAATGTTCTAATAGTCAAAATTACACGTGAACCTTTGATCAAACTTTAACAGTAACATACTATTATTAATAACTATATTGTTTTCACACAAAACATCACTTCCCATTAAGTTCGCCAAATGAAAATTGTTGACGACATGTCTTCAAAGTAGAATTAATCAATTATAATGAAGTGTTTACTTGTTGTTATCTTCTGATGCTTTACATTAAGAAGAGAGTCGGAGCTCAATGGTGTGGACTGTTGCCTTCCGATCTGGAGGGCACAGGTTCAAATCCCGCCACCAATATTTTTTTGCATTTTCGAAATTTTATGTACGTTATCCGGCGCTCTTACGGTGAAGGGACACATCGTGAGAGAACCTGCACACCCCTGCGAAGAAATTCAAAGGTTTAGCGTGAAGTCGACCAATCCACACTGGGCCCGCGTGGACGACTAAGGCCTTTATTTATTTAATAATGTTCTTCAACACTTCTTTGTCATCAGGTGTACCAATTACCACAAGGTGAGCGTACTATTTTAAGGCTGAGAGCCATCTGCGCTCGCCACTTGCCCGGTGAAGCTGTAAAGGCCATCTGCGGCCAACAGCAGTAGTCAGTTCGAAAAAAAGTGAGCGTACTGACCGTCCATTTCACTAACTTAGAAAAATGCTAACAGATGTTTTAACTATACTAGAATCGAACGTTGAATATAAACCTAGAAAGACATCTGAACTTTTACATCACATGATTCATAAAATAATAAAAAAAGGTATAAAACTCACGTCCTTAATCTATTTACTAAAGTCCGGTAACTCCCACGCCTTTGAACGTTTTAAAAATTAAGTGAAATCGAATCTGGTTTATCGTCTATTGTAACATGTTAGTGAATAGATTTCGGTAGGTGTTTGAACTGGAATAATGGTTTGAATTGTGCCCTTTTGTTTGCCTTTAGCTCACTATAGGTAACCTTTTAGGTAATGACTCGATAATATCTTGCTTTTAGTAAAACTTTTTTTAATGAAAAGGAGGTACACGAGCATACGATTTACTTGATGGTAAGTGACACCGTCGCCCATGAATATTTGCAAGACCTCCGGTCCCAGAAAAGCGTTGCCGGCCCTTTAAAAGTATGTACGCTCTTTTTTTGAAGGACGCCAGGTCGTATTGCTCCAGAGGAATGAACTTCCACAGTTTTGTCATTCCTGGCAAAATATGACGACAGAATCGAACTGTGGAAGACCTCCAATCATACAAGTGGTGAGGACGAAATTTACGTGTTCCTCGTAGATGTAAGGTGGTAGAACTCAGCCGCAGGAACAAGCTCGAACAATTCTTCGGGTATGTTAAATTAATTACATTAATATGATAAATAAATAAATATATATTTAATGTACACAAAGTGCCACATAAGCAAGTGAATTGTTCTATAAGATGTTAAGAACGGAAAAACATCATCATTTTAGCCTAATATACATACCTATTTGAGTATATATATACATTTGAGCGTCGGTGGCTCAATGGTGTGGACTGTCGCCTTCCTACCGGGAGGGCTGAGGTTCAAATCCCGGCACGTACCAATGTGTTTTCGAATTTTCGAAAAATATATGTGCGTTATCCGACGCTCTTACGGTGAAGGAAAACATCGTGAGGAAACCTTCATGCACGCCTGCGAAGAGATTCAAGGTTGTGTGTGAAGTCGTCCAACCCGCACTGGGCCCGCGTGGACGACTAAGGCCTTATCACCCTATACGGGTAGGCTCGTGCCCCTCGGTGGGGACGTTTAATGAGCTAATGATGATATTTGAGTAGTCCACACAGGGTTTTTCGGTTCAATTCCCCGGCAATTTTCTATGTTATATGTACATAGTATAAAATCTATAAGCCTTAGCCAATTACGTCACACTGTAGGACGCGGTACCCTCCTTAGTTACAAATAACTCGATGCTATCTCGCTTCTGTGTAAAACTTCTCGAGCGTGCCCGTTTAAACGTGACGTCATAAGATGGCCGTGCAAGCTTAGTTGTTGACATTCCATTTCTTGGAGCTTTAAGATGAGTGGAGCTTGACAAGCGTATACTTAGGTTTGGATTCAATACCTAGAAATCTTATAAGGCACTTTTACAGATTTGTCATTATTATTTGAATTAGCTGAACTATTTTTTAACACAATGTTTTCATGGAAGTCGTTAAATCTATCTCCAGGCTAGTGTGGAGGTCAGTTTTCGTGTATACTGTGTATTTTAAATTGGCAATAAATATTTTCATTTCATTTTATCTGAAGGAGAAAATGTTCGATTACATCGATATTTATATTTCATATCTCTCTCTTTCAACTTATCGCAGTCCACTGCTGGACATAGGTCTCCCCCATTTTGCACCAGATATCCCGGTCCTCCGCTTTCCTCATCCAGGTGCACCAACTAATCCGCAAATTAATAAAAATATTTTTATGAAGAAGGTTTTTAGGACGGTCAGTTTGCTCACCTAATGGTAAATGATACGCCTGACCGGGACAGATGCAGTGTAAAGGAAATCATAAAAAGTAGGTAGTCATTATTTTCCGTTATCACTGCCCTGCGACCGTCAACCAAGACGACAGATGTTTGCTAAATCTCTCATACCGGTTTTACTAGCTGCAGTGCCCTCATCGCGAAACATAAAAGTGCTGAACACTCCATTCCTAAGGAACGATAACTGGCACTGCGGTGGTAGCTACCAAGACGACTCAGTATCTTAAATACTACCACCTACTGCTTGGTCAATTATATTTATGCTGTAAAAATCAACAAGTTCTCCGGTTTTTGCAAAAATGGGGCTTAGCAAAGCCCATTAGCATCCTATAGTCATTGTTCAAGCCAAAAAGTATTGTTTTACAACAAAACAGACTCCAAAATTGTTGCCTAAAATTTGCTATCGTAATTTGGGTGCATCGGAAACATACTTTCAGAGTATTTCATAATCTTACGTAATACCTTACGCGTAACTCATTAATGAAAAACTACCTAAATACTGGCAACTTAGTATAAAACCAAGCAATTAAAAACTTTTTTTACCATTTCCACTATTATTGTAAAAAAAATTGGCCGTCATAGGCGCCGCCCGCTAACGCCTACTGGGCGGGCCATATATAAGGGCAACAGCGCTTTCTGCTCGTCCAGTGTGCGTATAGCTGCCGTGGCGGGCTGTGTCAGTGTGTTGGTGGCCTAACTTATCTACGACCTCAGGTGAGAATCGAAATTTGAATATTTGAATTTGGAATTGACAACTTTTTTTGAAGATTTGTTTTGATGGTTTGTGCGTTAGGGTTGTTGTTTAAAAGTTTGTTTTTGGAATGCGTATGACAGTTCGGTTTTATTTTTAATTAAAACTTTTTATTTAAATGACTACTACAAGTGGTTTTAGATTTTTATCAATATATGGTAAGGTTAAGTAATGATAACGCTTATTATTCTTATTTAATATGTTAAAAATTATAAAACGCACTTCGATTGAAAAGTTTGTCAAAGATTGCACTTGACTCTTTCTTATATAAAAATAGACTATTACTCAAATAAATGAGTTTAAAGACTCTTGAATTCGGAAAACAATTATGATTTAATCATGAATTTATTAATAAATTTCTTATCTAAATGATAAGAAATTTATTAATAAAGCCCAGTATAAACAAGGACAGGATTTCAATCATTTGTTATATTTTGAAAACCCGGCGCTAAAATCTAAGGAAGAATGCTTCCAGAAGAGTTTAAAAGTTTTGGAAATTTTAAAAAGTACTGCAGTTACAACTTGTAAGCTCGTCAAATTAATAGAACGCTATTTATTTTCGAACTATGCCCAAATTGTCGTTAGCTTCGAATTTGTCAATTAGATTTATAGACTTTTCACGCAACGGAGTAATTAAAACGGTTTTAAGCGTTGTTTAAGCCATTATCCATGTATTTTGTGCCGTATTTTTGTGCACAAAAGAAAAAAGTTTAAATATTTATTAAACACTGAAATTATAAATAACGTAGCTATAATCACATAGTTTTATGATAATTAATTCCGGAGTCAATACTTACAACTTAGATATAAAAATTACTACAACACCTACAAATAATTCTAAATCGCAAAAGGATTCAAAACCCATGTACGTACGTTGAAAGTCCTGTTAGCGCGTTCCATTCCGCTATGGTCATTCATCAGATGGGTGAATGAAACTATAATCTCGAGTCTCTTCGTGCTAATGGTCCCTAAGGTTATGCATTTGAATAATTAAGGTAAGTGTACTAGTAATGGACCGGTTAAGGACCGGTACAGGACAAAAATTTGATTTTCTTAGCCTAAGAAAAATGTAGAGTGCCAGAACTTTTTCTAGATCAAAAACAACTTATTCTCAATAAGATTCAGTGCGTAAATCAATTTATTTTCAATTTTTATTAAACAAAATAAATATACATTTAAAAAACTGATGCGCCAGTAGTGGACCACCTTTTTTCCAAGGTGTCCCTATAATGGACCGCCATATAATGGACCGCTTTTTTCGTGGGTCCTTCGACGCTGGGCGGTTATTGCTCCTTATAGCCTTGCTGAAAGTAGGATGCACCAAAATACAATATTTGACGTCTCGGTTTTAATTTAACAAGAGAAACGCATTTTTAATACCCTTTTATTAACCGATTTCAAAATATTTGTCGGTAAAATGCTTTTCTTAATGTGCGTTTGCGGATATCTTTTTTTATATGAACCGCTTTGGATGATTATTTTTTGTTAGAAAGAGGACACTTTAGAGGTGGTTCCATGATAAGGAAGTCAGGTTTTGATGGGAAACTAGAGAAATGGAGGGAACATTCAAAAATCCTGACGACTCAGACCAAATACATCTTCATTATACATAGTACTTATATTTATATCAGTGATTTTTTTTAGGAATCATTTAAAATTGCAAAAAAATTAACAAACAAATACCGACTTGAAACTGAAAAGCGGTTTCTTTTCAGTATAAATATAATTCTTTCATAAGTTCTTCAAAGTTATGAAAGAATCGTATTACCATTTCTATTTATGAGTTATAAAATTTAAGGTTTCAATGTACGGATAATCAGAACGAATGCTTCTTTTGAAATTTAATGTAACTCGTAACAAATTACCGAGGGTTCCGGATTTTTAAAAATTAATGAAACACGCATTGCACCTTTGACGTATAGCAGTTCCTAACTTTTTATTATAAAATTAAATGTTATTTATTTCATTTCAACAAATATTAATTATTAGCTCAGATTAATACATTTTAGCTGAACATCATCATCAGCCTACGACGACCCACTCCAGGGCACAGGCTTTCCCGGACAGCATTGCTGTGGGGAGTGTTTACTGTTTAGCTTATCATTGAAATGATAACACAATATAATAAACCTAAAAAAATCAATTAATAACCAAAAGTGTTATAGCCACAAGAAGTAAAATTTTAACAATTTTTTAATTCAATTTATATTAAGGAAAAGAAATATTAATAAGCAGTCAAAATCTTCTTTTTTTCGGAATGTGTGTGTTGCACAAATATTGCCATCTTAAATATCTTATTAATTACAATTGAGAAGAAATGTTAATCATTAGAATGTACACTGAGGAGGACATTATTAAGGAAGAGGCAAATTTCATTGTTCACATCAAACGATAAGCCGGGAAGTCACATTTAATCTACATACCTTTATCTTTTAAGGAACTTTGGACATTTTATTTAAGGGCACGCCGGACCGTGACAGTTATGGATTCTTCTCTCTCTCTCTCTCTCTTCAACCTCTTGCAGTCCACTGCTGACATAGGTCTCCCCCATTTTGCGCCAGACATCCCGGTCCTCCGCTTTTCTCATCCAGCTTCCACCAGCGACCTTTCGCAATTCGTCGGTCCATCGGGCCGGAGGGCGTCCTACGCTACGCTTGCCAAGACGCGGTCTCCACTCCAGAACTCGTCTGCTCCAACGGCCATCGGTTCTGTGACATTCGTGACCAGCCTCCTGCCACTTCAACTTGCTGATCCGGCGGGCTATGTCGGTAACTTTAGTTCTCTTACGGATTCATCTCAGTGGACTACAATAGTCCGAACCAGTGGTAGAATCAAATTTGACATTCATAAGTGTTCTTTATGGACCCAAATTGAATAAATATACTTTTATTTTCATTCTCTATTAGTGCCGCACCGCGCCCGTCACTCGACACAACAGATGTTAGGTCTCCTATACCTGGTAATTTTATGAACTATTATTTTGTAAAAACTACATGTGCTTTTGGTTGAAACAATTTTTTTATTCTCTTTAAGGCTTTACAAGAAATTATATTCAAACGTAACTTGTGAAGTGGCTATAAGCTATAACAAATATGTTGCTTGAAACTGATCCTAATTACTAATGCTTTAGTAAATGTGTCGTGTAAATAAAAATCATATTATTTATGCTCGTAAATTAAAACTGGTCCCGAACAAAATTCGAAGAGAAAAGTAATCGTCAAGAAAATCATTAAGGAACATAAAACTTATAACAATGTATCTTATAGAAATTGCCTAATTAAAAAATATGTAGTCGAAATTGAACTTTCGTAGCTTTTATTTACTTGGTGACTCGATAAGTACTGAGTCGTTTAGGTAGATACCACCGTAGTGCCAGATATCGTCCCGTGAACTAAGAGTGCTTTGCACTTGTGTTTCAGGATGCACTGTAGCTTGAGAAATTACCGGGTATAAGAGACCTAGCATTCATTGTCTCGGGTGACGGGCGCAGTGCGGCATTGATGGAGGATAAATAACTGTCTATCAGTTGTTGGTCTCCATCAATGCCGCTCTATCTTAGCCAGGCGTATCACTTACCATCAGCGTCCTGATCGTGGTGTTCGTTACATAAAAAAATATTATTGAAGACTTGTTTTTCTTTACACACGCGAGTCTAGTGTAGGTATTTATAATTTAGAGTCCTAACCCAGCAGTGGACTTATTTTATGTTAGTGTTCTTCACAATTATACTAAAAGTTTTGATCGAAATAATGAATAATACTAATACTGACATCAGAATGAAACCAGCTGTTGGTTTGGTAATTATATAATGGTAACAAAGTGGCTTTTTAAGAAAGTTAATAGTTGCAATACGGCTGGTCTGGGTTAAACCTATAAGCTACTGCTAGATTCCGGGTTCGTTCTTTGTACGAGCAGAACAACGGATAAACATACTTATATATTTTTTGTACAAACATACATATAATACCCAGACCTATTGGTCTGGAGCTATTGTTGGACAAACAGACAAGTTCATGCACGCAAACGTTTGCACTGCCCGGGGATCGAAGTCAGAACTCTTGGTGTAGTAGCCGACGTTTCAACCATTTCACCAAATGGTTCGTCAAATGACATAGCAATGCTTTTCAGGACCGCCTGTGCCGTCAAAGGCTGATAATGATGATGAATATAACTTATATATTCATCATCAGAATATAACTCATTATCATTAAACTACCTTTTTCAGTATTTTAGTTAAGTAACTGAACGGTATTATTAATTTCATAATTACATTAGTTTCTAGCTTTGCTCGCGTTAAGAAGTATATCCTTTCCCAGGGTATATCTACGTCATTGTAGCTTTATGCATGCAAAAACTCAGCCTGATCGGTTTAAAATTGACAAAGTTCCATACAAACTTTCATCCTCTATTTTATCCCTTAAGGGGGTAGAGTTATTCAAATTCTTTCATAGCGGTTGCTTACGTCATACCATTTACCTGCATGCCAAATTTCTGTCCGTTTCGCCTCTGGTTTGGCTGTGCGTTGATAGATCACTATGTCAGTCAGATTTGAGATTTATATATTAAGCTTGCCAACAGTTAGTTTTATTTGAAATAATATTTGATTATAATAAGAGTAAATTTAAGTGTAAATTATTATTGACATTACAAATTCGAGCGCAATATAAGATAAAGAACAGAAAAGGAAAAAGAAATTAAAAGTCCAATCTAATGTCCATTAAGCTAACTCCATTATAGTAAAATGCAAATTTAGTCTATTTAATATCGTTACACATTTTGAAATGAATAAGAATTTCATTAGTGTTCAATAGCATACATTGCTAGCTTTTTATCTACGAAAAAATTACATTACAATGAAAAGCTGCTTAGACTAACTTGTTAACTAACAATAGTATTCATGAATTCTATTCATTCATCAGCTCATTAAATGCGAGGGGCACGAGCTTACCCGTATAGGGTGTAACAGGGCCTTAGTCGTCCACACTTTCTTCATTTCTTTGTGGGCTTGCGCAAGTTTCCTCACGATGTTTTCTTCACCGTAAGAGCGTCGGATTCGAACCTGCGTCTTTCTGATTGGAACGCAACAGCAACAGGCGGCAGCAGTGGACATATGAGGCTGTAATGATGATGATGATTTCACTAATTGTTTCCTTAAGTTCGGATTACAGATTTACTAAGAACCCAACTGCCATAGCATGTAAACTAAGTCAAATTCAAAATCCATTAAATTCCAGATAAGGCTTAAAAAAAGCACTTATGAACGTCAAAAAGAAAACATAAAATACAATATAAAAACAATTAAAATCCTAAAGTAAAGCACAAAAATGAATTTTGTTACTTGGAAAAAAGCGCTTCGGCGTTTTGGCCTGTTAAGTGTTACCCATGACAATATCTTCCACTGGTCCCAAATCAAACGTATATAGCCACATAAAACTTAATAAGTTGATATATTCACGAAGCAAATGTCTCGGATAAATCTTCATAAGACAGCTCATATATCTCCAGGTCATTTGACGATAAATTCGTCTACAATACCACTAATTGACAGGGCTTTTACTTTGAGTAGAACTACGCAACGATTATGAAGTTTTATTTTGATTTGTTGGTCAGTCTGAAGAGTAAGTATAAAAGTTCATCTGGAAAATTTCATCATCATCAACTCATTAAACCCAACGAGAGCACGAGCCTAATCGTATAGGGTGATTAGGCCTTAGTCGTCCACGCGGGCCCAGTGCGAGTTGCACAACTTCACGCACAACCTTTGAATCTCTTCGCAGGAGTGCGCTGGTTTCCTCACAATGTTTTCCTTCACTGTAAAAGCGTTGGATAACGTACATAATTTAGAAAGTTCGTAAACACATTGGTACGTGCCGGGATTTGAACCTGCATCTTCCCAGTCGGAAGGCAACAGTCCACACCATTGAGCCACCGAATTATTTAAATTTACTAACTTAAGAGAAATAACATATAATAAATTTGATAAATTTTAAACAGCGAAGCATGTGCATCAAAAGCGAAGTTGCTTGGGTTACAATGTGGCCTGCAATCCAATATAAAAGAAGTAGTGCATTA
>PQWD01009286.1:0-25228 GCA_019425675.1 Leucinodes orbonalis
CAATTGCAGTGTTGTGCAAAACGGGGGGGGGGGGGGGCACCATAGGAGGCTCATTTTTTCAAGAGAACAAAAGGTGTTATTGGTGGTCCAAAAAGTTAATGATTTTTTGCCGTGTCAAGACAGGTCTCATCATTTAACTCCTTGGTAAGTTATGGAAATGCCAAGTTTTCATTCTTTTTCAACCTTACAAGAGACTGTATGTATCTGACTGTAAATGTAATAATAAGTCATGTATATAATAAAGTTGTGTCATAAATGTTTTAGCTTTCTTTCATGTGCTCTATATTAGACAGAGCTTGATTAAGGTTTAAGCTTATAATAAATGATGAACATGTAATAGAAAGGATTTAGTAACAAATGATTAGCTTTAGTAATCTGCAACATTGGTTTAGTGCATATTGGCAGGTTGCACACAAATCTCATTTGCTGTTTGTGGATTGCTTTTTAAGGTTACAGATACGTCTTATCAAACTAATACAGGTAATCTAATACTAACCTCGCAAACAAGTCCATCAGTTGGAATTCTCGGGGTGATCTAGCCCTGTTCCGCATCCATGTGAATTTGCCCATTTTGACATAGTCAAGACCGAGGGCCTCAAATGTGGAGCGCCGGCTTGCTCAAGTCATTCACGAAAAAGTCGATGTGAAACTTTGTAGGGTTGGTAGCACCCAAACGAACACGCCCGGAAAATCGCCTTCCACGCGAGCTCCTAACGGTATAATCCTGATTTCCCGCACGAAAACTGATTTCGGAAACTGCACTAAGTCCAAATTCAGCTCCTGTAAACCATAGCACCGCGTAAATATTATATTATTTTATACATTATTAATAGTTTGGAAAGATAACATACTTCGCTAGTATCGTGCGAGAATGTGTCGAAAAACAAAAGATCGGGCTGTTCCGCAGCCGACATTTTGAGTTTAATAAAGATCCATGCGGATTTCAAATAAGTAATATTTCTTCATAAATAGTACGTTAATTAAAGAAAATAAAGCATTCTCCTCGTTTCTAAATCGGCGTCAATTGTATTTGACAGGCAACAATAAAGAATTTGACAGTGACAAAGACATGACAGCGCTGACAGCATGACAGTAATATTTTAATAAATAAACCTGCAAACGAATAATAAAATATACTGCCAACAAAAAGTTAAATCGAGAGTAAATGATAATTTAATAAATCAAGAATGTCATAAAGAAAACAGCTCCCACTCACTAAAATAAATGCACTGAGCAAGTAATCACTATAATGAATGTTTCTATGCTATTATTAAATTTTATAATAAATGAGCAAATTCGTGTAGGTTTAGTAAATTACCTTACCATTTATAAAGAAGAATAGCGACAGTAGGCTGCGATAGATTTAAAAGAGAGAGAGAGAGAATCATTACCTTATATTTCTGCCTGATTGATAAATACATCATCTGTTTAGATTATTATTTTATTAGAGTCGAAGCATGAAAATGGCTATATCAAACAAACACCACCGTGTGGTTAAAGACCACATTTATATACACGAGCATTGAATCGGGAAATTTTAGTGTCTTACTTGATAAATAAAAATCGATCAAAGGGTTCCGGGTTCGATCCGCGGGCAGTACAAACATTTGTGTACATGAACATGTTTGTATGTATTGGTCTGGGTGTTTCTATGTATAATGTGTATGTATTCGCAAAAATAAGTATATAAGTATGTTTATTCGTATTGGGATATCTATGTTTCATAGTATCCATATTACAGGCAAAGAGGCTAATGCTTAGTTTGGGGCCAGAAGGCGCTGTGTGGATATCTGTGGATTTCTTCTTCATTGAACAATAGTCCCGAAGTGGATATTTATTATTATTATTATATTTACTAATTCAGTGATACCCAAAACATGGAATAAAGTGTTTCGTTCTTCAAAAAACATCACTACTGAAAAGGCGATACACAACATATGTCGGGGTTACCAGAGGTAACGCTAGAAAATAAAAAGGCATTTTATTTCGTATTTATTGATTTAAATATTAAAATAATTACACAAGTGTTTCGTGCTTGATTTTGGCGCCGTTAAGTGTAGGCTTTGACTTTGACATGTTACGGCGAGATGTCTCAAAATATTTGAAAAATAAAACTGTTTTTTATTAAAAAAACAGAAATAATGTGATTTGAATGGACAAAGTGTTGTGATAGATATGAGTCCATCTAATTGAATAGGGTTCATGTGTGGTAGTCCTTGGCACCACCGGTGGGTAACGGCCCGGTTCTGCCCAGTCTGTGCGAGATATGCTGATGATAATGAGGTAAGAAAAATCTATTCAACAAGTGTTTTCATTCGGCTTAGGGCGTTGCAAGGGGCACGTGCAGTAACGCGTATAGAGATTGGTCGAACCTACAGGGACTCGCAATGAACAATCTCGGTCCTGAAGCGTTGCGTGTGTTCTGAGATGCTTTACGCGTTTTATCCGCCGCTATAACAGTGATCGGTTCGGTACCTAATTGTGTATAGAATTCTAGTGAAAATCACTTTCAATTAATATTTGACCATTTTTTGCATTTAATTTAAAATGCTTTCGTCAGTTAACAGCCTTAATGAGGCGGTATGGTATTCCAACATGAAGTGTAAGGTATAATCATATCTGATATTAAATCTAAAGTTTTCCTGGTAGCGTTGAGTAATATTACATCTTCAATTGAACAGTTTTCCTCATTTCGCGCATCAAACTCATTCACGCCGTGCAAGTCGGTACCAGATACAACTTTTTGTTGAGGATAATTGATGATTTTTTATTTGTATTTCAATTCCTTATGTGAATTGAATGTGGAAACGTATGTGCATTTTATTAATTATATTTTTAGTAACATCCAACGTATTATAACGTATATAAGTTGTCCCCGTGGTCTTGTGCACTCAGCGTCGCTTTCGCTGCACGATTCGGAGGCCGTGGGTTCTGTTCTCGCGGCAAGACCGCATCGTGAAAATCACTTAGCAAATTTTCTAAAATTTTTGATTAGGACATTTGGAGCTGTGCTTTGGAGAGCACAATATACGTCCTGGCTACAAACTTAGGATGATGGTAGTCCTTAATACCCACCAATCCGCATTGGGTCCGCGTGGTGGGTTACGGGCCAATCTCCCCATGCTATGCTGTGCGGGAAGGCCTGTGCCCTGCACACCTGGGCCGTTATAGACCGATGATGATGGTGCAGGTAACTTTAAAGGGTAGGACCACAGACATCCGAATATACAATTAGACTGGATAAGCGCCAAGTTTATAGGCAGGCCAGTGTCGCAATTTCTTTTCGGTTCTTACCTGTGAAAAGTTATTATATTTCTTGGTAAATTTACTGATTCATTGCGATGATGGCATGTTACAATTGCACAGGATGGCATTTTGGGAAAAAACGGTAATTTCTTCTAATATTCGTGCGTCTTGACTCGTCTCACAGAGCGTAAACTGGCAGCCAGTGTATGCTCGTTGAGCTTACATTTGTCGCACTTAAAAACGCGGCTGCCCATCTCCTGTATTGGGAAATCTGTGGGTAGGACTTATGGCCGTACGAAAATTCGACTTGTAAACTACATAATAAAATCAACGTATATGTCTATTTAGGAGACTGCCTTACTCTAAAATAACATAAGTTGAAGGAATATTAAAATATTCATGAATGGATACAATATCAAGTAGCTTGAACCACTATGTTCTTGTTAAAGGTCTGCAACTTTGTAAATTTAATGTCTGTTTATAAGAATCTTTTACATATTTAAGCCTTAGGGGAAGTTGAAATTGCTTGATAGTGTGTACACACTTGAACTAGTTCTTATGAGCGGCTTCGTGCGTGTGTAATATTATTTGCTAGTAGTAGGTACTTGGGCTAAATTGTATTTTGTTAATTAAAGTACCAGAGGAGATATTATTATTATAATTCGAATTTCTGGGTGCTATTCAGGCTTTAATAGACCTGTAGTCACCTCGACCTAGAAGATCTTTGTGACTCCTCCCCATTTTAGAGTTCGTCTATAAGTTGCCCAACTTTTTAGGAAGTTCCTGCCCAACAAGGTGCATCGGTGTCTCTCTCTTTTGCGAAGAATCTGCAAGTGTCCAGTCACTTAGCCTCATCTTGTGAAGATGACTTTTCCCGTTTGCAGTGTCCCTATAGCTCAGTAAGCCCAAAGGTTTATTGAGTGTAGCAGTCCAGAGGTACGCTTCATCGAGTAGGCTTTCATTAGCGCTTTCGAATGAGCCGCCTCTGGCGACTCTAGCCAGTAGTTAACAGAGTCCACGAGGAGCTTCCGTTTCAATTCATTCTTCCTCTGGCTTTCGGGGATGCCACAAACAGGTTCAACAGTCCCTTGGGTGGCATTGGCCCCAGCTTTTGCGAGTTGATGATGATGAGCACGGATTTAGGAATATTCACGATGAGCTCTAAAACCTTACTTAGTTTCCTATCTAACTGTATGTCTACAACTCATTATTCCGAACAAATAACAGTATGAGACTGTCCTATATAAGGTTGTACATTGTACAACATTTTATGGAAATCGATTCAGTTATTTAGATGTAACGCGTTACACGCAAACCATCAAATATATTAACTGCACAAACTGGTTATGCTGTTGTTATATTTTTAAACATCCCTAATTATCAATAGTAGTTCTTGATCTGATTTTCATATTATTGAATATTCTAGACTGCATAAATAATGTGTCCAAGTACATTTAAAATATTATTCAAAATGTATGAGTGTGCTGAGTAAGTCTGCATTGACCAAATCGCCATTATTAATTTCCTTTAAAATGTTATACATAATTCAGCTTGTTGTGTTTTGCTACCCAATTCAATTACTCATTAAATGAATAAACATTGTGAATAATTTAAAGGTATGACATGACATTTCAGCATGACACATAATTTGCAGCAATTTTGTCGTCGATTTTAAATTAACCATTGAACGCCGGAATCCAGACAATAGAAAATCCATTGTGTCTGGCGCATTAAGGTCATTGGCGGTCAATGGGTTAAAGAATTTTCCATCACCGCTTGGCTCATACAGAGGCGCTTGCGATGGCTAGGCGTGTACACCGTATACTACCCAGGCAAACTTTGTTGAGTCAATACGCGTTTACAAAATGTGAAGTTGGAATACCCTTGTCACGATTCAAAGGTTGCGCGACCGGTGACAATATGACTAGGTGGTAGACTCGATACTGAGTCGTCTAGTTAGGTACCAGCCAGTGCCAGATTTTGTCTCGTGAAATAGAGTGTAACGCACTCTTATGTTTCGGAATGAGCGCAGTGTAGCTAGTAAAATTACCGGGTATAACAGACCTAACATCTGTTGTCTCGGGTGACGGGCGCTGTGTGGCATTGATGGAGAATGATAACTCTATCAGTAGTTATTTTATCTTCAATGCCACTCTGTCATAGTTAGGCGTATCACTTACCACCAGGTGAGCGTACTTACCATCATGTCACACTCTTATGATCGCATTTGATATCGACTTCGATAAGTGGTAGTACCTGGGTTTAGACTGCGACGTGTATAGCAAGTCCATCTCCGCGTGCTGTAACAACCACGAGGATGCTTGGTTCCTAAACTTAGCCATAGGACGGGCTAAAAGGCAAAATAGAGATGAGCAGTCCGGTACAACGGATCCTCAATTTGCGTGCCATAAGTGCGGACATCAGTGTCGTTCTATAATCGGCTTATTAAGTCACGAGCGGCATTGCTCTCTAGAAATAACACAAAAGTCAGTCTCCGCCTGGCTATTGTGATATTTCTTTAACTTGCACGATCGTCCGCCGTACGAGATAATTGTTACGCCATTACTTTACTTTGTTAACATGTATAAACGATGGTTTATCATTATTAGCTCATTATACGTCCCCACCGAGGGGCACTAGCCTATTAGCCTGAGTCGCCCACGTGGGCCCAGAGCGGATTGGCCGACTCCACGCACAACCATTGAATCTATTCGTAAGCGTGCGCACGTTTCCTCACGATGTTTCCTCACCGGAAGAGCGTCGGATAAACGTAAATCTAATTTCGAAAATTCGAATATACATTGGCACGTAGATATTCGAATTTTCGAAAAGCCCAAGTAGATATATATTCTCGCACAACCTCGAGAAGGACGCCATCGACGCATATCGGTTGTGTCATGACATGGTCATTGAACGTGACTTTCGTCTTGTCCAAATTTATGCCACTCCCAACACGTGGGGAAGATTTATTTAGACTGCTGAAAATATACTCTTATCGACGGATCGGTTACTTTAAGTGGCAGTAGGCTAGTCATGTATGTCGCAGAACCAATGGCCGTTAGAGCAGGCGGGTTCCTGGAGTGGAGACCAAATCTTGGCAAGCGTAGCGTAGGACGCCTTCCGGCCCGATGGACCGATGACTTGCGAAAGGTAGCTGGTGGAAGCTGGATAAAAAGATGGAGGACCGGTATATCTGGAGCAGAATGTGGGAGACCTATGTCTAGCTGTGGACTGCGGGAGGTTGAAGAGAGAATATAAAACAATAAATTCACCAGTTTAAATTAAAGATTAAAAAAACCTCATGAAAAAGGTTACTATAATAGAAGAATATTTATCGATAAAGATGTGTGGTCTTGCACTTAGTGTTCCAGTTACAAAATCTTTGTAATAAATTATTGTAAATCTATGTGTAGGTAAATGACAAAACTGTAACCACTGATATAAAAGATTAAAAGAGTAACTCGAGTTTCTTGCCGGCTCTTCTCGAAGATCCTACTTATTCCGAACCGGTGGTAGAGTCACAAAAAAATATGATAATAATAACAATTGACGATTCAAAAGTATCTGTAACAGATTTATTTGAATAAAGATTTTTTTCTTTCTTTCTTTCTTTCTTTCAGTAACATCACTGAAACATTATCGGTTTGTGTTAACATAAAATTAACAATGTAGAAACGAGTGAAGCAAAACAACAAGTCATGAAACTTGTATTTGCGAAAAAGGTCTGCGAAAGTTTCCGCCAGGAGTTTCAAGAACTAAAAGTACGATTTATATGTAGCAAAAATAATATATATATATAAGCATTGTAGATGAAAATGGCAACGCAGTTTAGCGTTACGTAGGATAAAGTTATTATTCTCAGTAAGGTGTCATGTCGGTCGAGAGGCTGTGTTTCCCGCTACCTGCGACCACCTGTGCGAGCGGGGAGCCCAGCCCAGACAGATTTACCCGAAATCGGGGTAAATAAGTTGCACAACATTGTGAATTAAGTTTTAGGTTTATAAATAAATATTTTGATGAAGTATTTATGTACGTATTTTTTTTGAAATAAGTTGTTTAATTGAATGAAAGCCAATAAAATAAACTTTTGCTTTTTAATTTTATAAACCCATGGCTAATGTAAGTTAAGCAAAGTCACAAAACAAATACACTACTTAGTGATCTACAAAAACTCCACATTGCATTTATTATCTCGACATTGCATTTATTATTATGTATGACCAGTTAATTATAGCTATTTCTTATATGTAATTATTTTTCACTTGGATCTGTGCAACTGCTTTCTTCTTATATAAAATTATATAATTTAATGTTTTGATTGTATTGTTTAATGTATGTAATGATGAGTGTAATGTTCGTGTTTGATCAATAAATCATTTTACTTTCTTTCTTTCTTTCAAAAATAATCTTTTTTGACCGTTAACTAATTAGTTAAAGCTGGTAGAAGTTAAGTAGCTAAATATAAAGTTATTTATAATACATTTCCTTCTTTAAATCTATTATACTAATTACATATTTTGTTGTAACAACAAAGGTAATATTCTTTAAGAAAGGTGCACTAATAATCAAAGCCTTTTAAAATTCTGTTCTTGAAGGTTACGACTAACACATGACGAATGACAGGTAGGTACGTGTTCAATGTTAAGATCTAAACAAAACAAAAATAATTATTTATTTAGTTTTATTTATTTTACTATCACTGTAGTGTAGCCTCTTAATTGTCATAAGTCAAGTCAAACATTGATTATTGTTATATTAAGTCAAATATCAGCAATGGTTTCCTTGTTATGTTTCTAATTCCATAATATTATTATAAAATCTACGTATGTAACTGACTGCTGCCACTGATTTTAACTACACCGTGTTGTGATCACTATTTAAGGGTTACCTCTGGTCTACGAAGTAAAAGGTATTTGAGATTGTTTTTGCTGTAATTTAACAATGTATCTTCTTCAAATAAACAAATTTTAAATGAATTATTTGCACCCAAACTAACTTAGTTAGACAAACTATCTTCATGTAATAAGACTGCATACTTCTTGTTATTGCGACATACTTCGTTAAAAATAAACTCTGACAAACCTGCCTCATGAATGAAGGCTGTATTTTCGTGGTAATTTTCCCCACAAACACAAAATGGAGTTGCCAACCACGCGCTGGGCTCCCCGCTCGCCGGCCGGCTCTCGGCAGTTGACATCCCGCGCCCGCGCGGTACGCACGTTCGCGCTACTTTTCGAAACTTTCCCAATACTTCACTGCCACGGCAGTGCACCGAATACCGTTGTTAAGTGTGTGTTGATGTGGTGATTTGTGACAATGATGCGGGGCGCCGGTGAGGCGTTCTGGCTACTAATGCTGGTGGCCGCGGCGGCAGCACAGATTGATACGAGACATTTAGCAGGTCAGTGCGAGAAAGTTGTACCACTTAGTCGACTTGCAGTTTTGGGTGCATTCACTGTGGATGGAACACTTTCTGCGATTATGGGCTGGTTTTTAACACGAATGCAACCTTTGTAAACCCATTTAGTAAGTTGTTGCGGTTTAACTAGGTGTAATGGAATTGATGAGCGAATTACTTGTGGTACCAGTTTTGAAACTTGTTTAAAGTTTAAAACAAGTTAACGAAGTTGTTTTTAACCAAGTTTAAAACACCTTAATATCATTTTCAAACAGATTATGTTCGCTGTGATTTTAAAAATAGTTCGAAATATAAAACACAAAGTTTGCAACTTCTCATAAGTGGTCTAGATTTAATTTAGTCAAGTCATAAAGCCTATTTCTTCGGAATTGTGTTCTCGATCGAGGTCAAACTTTTGCTCGTCGACAAAAATAACTTTAAACAACGTTATAAAGCGATGTTGAGGTGGATAGTGACCGAAATACGTAGCTTGGTGAACAACCGTTAGTGCTACTCGGAGCGCGCAACCGCGCGTTGGAAGTTGGAATGCTCAGTGTTAGTTTTGGTATAAAAGTTTCCATCAAACTTATACACTATTAATTTAATCACAAGTTTGATCATTGATTCACTTTGGGCGTTATTAACTTTAAATCTTGGAGTAAATGAGTCTTGAGTTTAATTTTTAATGAACACATTTATTACGTTTTATTTATTAAATAGGGTTACATTTTCAAATTACAGAATGTAGTTTTTTTTTATTTATAATAGTTGAGCTATATCAGGACCGCAAAAGAAGCAACAACAGCCTTTATCATTCAAGTGATTCTGAGTAACCAAGGTTGTTGCAAACAAGTGACGTAATGGTAGATGTAAAGATACAGAACGTAGAAGTTTCTACATTCGATGTTCAATTACAAACATTCGTGTATGTATTAATAGCATACTATTGTTTGGGAATGGAATTTATTTACTTAAAAAATGTTTTCAATTAGCAAATATTTTTACTAACATTTATCGATGATTGTTTTAAACTTTAATTAATGGATGTACCAAAATGCAGTATTATAAAAGTGTATTGTAACGCTTATCATTTAATCGTACAACGAATAAATGCATTTTTATGCACTACGCAAATACATTTGATTAGGATTTTAATTTGGTTAACGAATTTAATTTATTATTGTAGCATAGGATTGTATTTTGATTTTTTTTTATAAGTATAGATGAAACAAAGCAAGTATATTGAAAGGACAGGGTCTTTATGAACAGGCAACAGTTGTTAGGCTCCAAAACAGTCTAATGAATACAGAAAGGAGGAACCTTTTAAGCGATTTGACTTAATACAAACAGTTCATTGTCTAGCGCCTTCTGAAATGACAATCCTATAACAAATTACCACGTGACTTTTTTAAAAAGCATTCTTTGTTAGTAAAGGGAAACTTGTATAGATTTATTGGAAACTATATTTTCCTAAAATGCATTTAAAGACACGCAAAGGCCGGCAACGCATTTCAGCGCCCTCTGGTATTGCAAATGTACATGGGCGGCGGTACCATCAGATGAGCCGTTTGCTCGTTTGCCTAATATAGCATAAAAAAACGCTTTCAATGTGTTAAATAACTATGTTTAGTCACCCGTTTTAAAATTATTTACAGTTTTTTAATATTAATTTAAAATGTTCGTTAGGGAAAATATACCCTGAATTGGCTAGAGACATAATTAGGTCTGTGATTTTTTAAATGTGGTTATTAATTATAATACTTCTCAGTATATTAGGGTGTACAGTAGTTCTTATTTTGTACAATGAATTTCTAGGTATTCTCTTTTTGCGATTCTAGCCATGCTTTTTAGTTGCACTACCTTTTGTGCAACTAATTATTACCAATAAGCATTTTTATATGAGTGTTGGGCGGAAATATCACTTTTGGTGTTCATTAGGTATTCCATGGCAGCTCCATAAAGAGTAAAACTCATATACGCATAATTAAAGCAAGATTTGTCACATACTTAGTTGAAATGCACGTATTCAGTAAATAATACATTTTGATTCGCCTAAATAAGACGTCATTAAGCATTTTCCATATGTTTTCTTATTATTAGTTTTACGTGACTTAAAAAGGTAAGAAATATTAACTATCACAATAATGTAGGGGACAATAAAATAATTCCTACCAATGTTGCAATCACACTAAAAACACGTACGCAGTTAAATAAAAATATTTATTGGTCACGTATTAACTGATTTCTGTGGCCTTGGACCGGTGATACATATTATATTTGTAACGTATGTATTCACTTTTCTATATTTCTGTCTTCACCATAACAGCTAAATGTCCACTGCTGAACGAAGGCCACAGATTTCCACGTGGACAACAACAGTCCGAACCAGTGGTAGAATCAAATTTGAAATTCATAAGTGTTTTTTATGGACCCAAATTGAAAAAATATATTTTAATTCATTTTCATTTCATTTCTTAACCAGGTCATCAGTTTATCTTGGTTTGGGATCGGATTAAGTTCCTTTTTTTGTTACGTGGACGCCACTCGAAAACCTGAAAGCACTAAAAATCCATTGTGTCATGTATTGATAATTTTGTGCAATATAGGTAAATGCATGAAAATGCAAATTTTTTGTTGTAATGATTTATTTAAATTAACCTCGTCTTAAAGTAGGAAATAGTACTTTTTTAATTTGATAGCTTAACGTTGCATTTGGCAAATGTGGTGATTAAGCAAAGTGTGTATTATAGGTTATGATGAGACAACTAAATAACAGTGTTAATATGTATCGGTAATTACAAATCTTATTGCGAATTAGACAAATTAGGTTTTCCTATTACAGCTAATTGCTTTTTTTATTATACAACAATTATTTTAAATTTACAAGATTTCCCATTCGTCATTAACTATAATAATTGTTATAAATGTGCCAACCGATGTGAAATAATTGAGAAGTCGCCTACTAGAATTTCATATGCGTTTATTAATGTTTGAGTTTTGAGTGCACCTAAACCTAACCTGTAAAAGGTTGCATGAAGAACTCGTTGCACAATATAAGGCTTACCAAAACAACCCTTAGTAAGCCTCTGTAAAAATTAACGAAGCGCTTGACCTACAAACACGTAGGAGCTGTGCGGTAGGCCATGTACCAATTTCCCTTAGTATTTCAGCAGTGGATTATATGGTGGTGAACAAAACAATCTCTGGATGTGTCTCCCAGATCCCAGATCTCTTACGGTGAAGGAAAACATCGTGAGGAAACCTTCGCGTGGACGACTAGGCCTATGCACCCTATACGGGTATGCTCGTGCCCCCCGGTGGGGACGTTTAATGAGCTGATGATGAAGTCTTACAGATCACTCTCACTTAAAACCACTAAGTATCTCCAGTCTCTTGCTTTACAGGTCTCTCGTTTTCAAATATATACATACTAGGTAACATAGCCTACCTGCACACCTGTTACAAACTAAGCCAAGGTCTCAGTCTGGAGCGTCTTTAGGCTCGTTGCATATTTTTTTAGGTTCTAATCTACGCTTGTTAGTTGCATAATGACGCTATGTATAACTCAGTTTTTCTTTTTCATATTTTCGAGTAAACAGTCGTTTTAATAATGCTGGGATAAACTTCATATGCGATAAGTAATTCATAACTAACGGATATGAGGCTGAAAGTGGCAGAAAATTCTAGCAGAAGAAACGCGATGGACAGGGTCGAAAAAATACTTTGTACCAAAAAGGCTGTTTTGACTGCAACGTGCAAATAAACTCGCGTGCAAGTAAATCGACTCAAGCCTCAAGTACGCATAACAAGTGATATAACTAAAAAATGCCTTATTATACCTCTATATAATGTTTTACATAATTAAAGCCTAGTAATTGAGCTTTAAAATGGTGTAAGTTGCATGAAAATCGATTCAGTAGTTTAGTAAAAAAGGTTAATGCTAATGATAATGTAAAAAATGTTGAAAATTCATACAATTTCACAGTATGGGGTTATTGTGTTTAAATGAAACAAAATGTGCGTAAGATAAAAAAAATATTCGTGTCAATATTTGGTATTCCCTCCTCTAGCTCTAATCACTGCTCTCATGCGATTCTTCATCGACCTTATCAACTTTTTAATGGATGATTGTGGTATTCGACCCCACTCTTTTACCAACGCAGTCTTGAGCTCATTGATGTTTGTCGGAGCTGGATTCCTCGCTCTAACTTTCCTTTTGAGCTCGTCCCATATGTGCTCAATGGGATTTAAATCGGGGCTGAGCGCTGGCCAATGCATAGTGTGAATTCCAACTTCGTTCAGGAAATCACGTGTGGCCCGAGCAGTGTGACATCGGGCATTGTCATGCATCAAGATGAAATTTTCCCCAATAAAGCCTTGATAAGGGACAACTTGATCCAGTAGAACATTTTCAATGTAACGATCACTGGTCAGACCTCCTCCCCGGCCTCCCCCAGGAACGAAAACAAGGTCCGTTTTGCCTTCTAAGGAAATTCCAGCCCACATCATGCAAGATCCGCCACCATATGCAACGGTTTCCACAAAGCAGCACTGTGAAAACCGTTCACCGGGACGACGGTATACCCGACCTCTCCTGTCGCTGCCATGGAGACACATCCTCGTCTCATCTGTGAACAGGACTGACTGCCATTGCTCTATGCTCCAATCCAAATGTTCTCGAGCAAAGTGAAGGCGTGCTTGACGATGAGCTGTGGTCAACTTCGGGCCTGTAGCGGGTCTTTTCGGAGTAAGGTTAGCTTCTTTCAACCTTCTTCTAACTGTCCACTGACTGACAGTCACCCCGCGAACTTGACGTAGCTCCTGCTGCACATCTACGCCGGTAAGGTGTCGATTTCGGAGAGAGGTCGAGACCAAAAACCGGTCGTCACGCTCCGAGGTGCACCGGCGTCGGCTGGTATTAGGCCTCCGAGTGAAGGCACCAGTCTCTTGAAACCTTCTGTATACTCTCGAGACAGCGGACTGACTCATATTCAAACGACGAGCGACTTCTCGCTGGTTCAACCCTTCTTGCAACAGGGCAACGACTTGAGCGGCTTCTTCAGGTGTTGTATCCATAATTTTCTTCAAATGACGGCTTTAATTTGCAGAGATGTGTTCAGGTCAACGTCTAATGAGCGACTGATAAGAAAAAAACGATTACAGGGGGTTTTATAGGGGGTTGTGTCGCGCAAGTTGTAATAGAGCGCAGAGCAGTTTACGGGAGGTTGCGTTCAGTTGCATTCTAAGTACAAGTGTTTATTTAAATTACTGATATTATGCTACCATTTGAAAGCCTAATTACTAGGCTTTAATTATGTAAAACATTATATAGAGGTAAAATAAGTCATTTTTTAGTTATATCACTTTTTATGCGCACTTGAGGCTTGAGTCGATTTACTTGCACGCGAGAGTATTTTATATATTTTATCTTTTATCGTATTGAAAACACGGATCAAGTTCTTTTTCGGCACTGACCATCGCGTTTTTTCTGCTAGAATTTTCTGCCAGTTTCAGCCTCATCTAGCGGATATACTCTTATAATATTCTATTATTTTGCAATTAATGTTTTAATTTATTTATGACTGATTTTGTGAGAACAGAAAAGCTCAAGAATCTTCAAACGCGTTTTCCCAACAATCATATTTTTCGAATTGTGCCTTTATAATTTGAAAGCTGCGATATATGAAGCCGGTACCTTGCGTTTGCGTACTGACATGTCACTTTCCGAGAATTCGTTTCGCATTTGTTCAGGACTTTAAAAAGACATCAACGAGCCAGTGGTTTGTCTGGATACGAGGTCTTGAGGTTTGGTGATAAGGGTGGCGAATTATTATTGTATAGAATAGTTTTATGTGTTTTGGGAAGCCGGCACTGTAACAAGTGTTTTAATTGGGTCTATCTCTCTGGTCACTTATCATCAGGTGAGTCACAGTCAAAACCTTTTATTTGCGAAAACACAGTACATATTTTGGTCGTATTATATAACATAGGCCCAGTCTGTTCGCAGGCATAACAAAAAATGACTTGATTTTTTAAAAATAAAAATTACTTACAAATAAATATTATGATGAGGTAAGTGAAGTGATCCTTGCTCTCACTTCGTAACAGAAAATAACGCATTGAAAACATACAATATGGACGGTCATAACAATAGAAGAAAATAAAATAATAACCTGGTTCTTGCTGTGCTGTGAAAAATGTATTTCTCTATCATATCAATTTTGACACAGTAAAGTATTAAAGGTTTAAAAAAAGTCTATCATCCGCTCGTTAAGGTTTTAGATTTGTTACTGTACAAAACCAAGTTACCAATTTGTACTACAATAAACTACTAAATGGTCCTTTCTTACACAAGCGGAGCAAGGGCACGCAACTAGTGTCGACATTGACCGCCGGAAGCCTATTCAGATGGGCGTACTACAATGGTATATCCTCTGGACTCTATTACAATGTGTTAAGAGATATTTCATTGGTTAATGTAAAATTGAATTGAAATGACAGAAGTGACACGAGTTGTTGTTAAGGTACAATATGTTAATGTATTATTTATTATTCATATGTTTATGTAAACATGTATGATGATGATTATTGTTATAAACTGTAGTTGTATAAGTAACTTATTTTATTTCTGGAACAAAATCTGAAACTGTCCAAATCTGTTATCCGCCGCTGCCGTAATATTAAATAAAAAAATAATAGAATCTAATAGAATACATTTGACGACCCATTTTGGTGTTGCGGTTGAGACTTTGCAACACAAACGGTTCCGGGTTCGATCCCCGGGCAGTACAAACATTTGTGTGCATGAACATGTCTGTTTGTAATGGTTTGGGTGTTTTCTATGTATAAAATGTATGTATTTACAAAAAAAAATGTATACAAGTATGTTTATTCCTTGTTTAATACCCATAATACAGGCTTCACGCTTAACTTGGTGCTGAAGGCGCTTTGTGAATGTCAGTGTATATTTATTTATTTTATAGAATTATATTTTTTTTTTCTATTTTTTAAATCTCTCTTATCATATAGAAAGAATAATTAAATATAGAAAGGTCATTGTATATTCATAAGGAAATGATGCCGTTCTGTTTTATTGCTTTCAAAGATGGACAGCCTATGAAGCTGTTTAAATCTATCTTTTAGTCACGTTAAATACCGTTAAAACTTCTTTAGCACAGTCCACTAATCTCGCTTTGGTGATGTTTTTACTGTTTATTTCGGGTTTACAGCTAACCAAGACTGTTTTTGTGGTTACGATTGCATTGAGTGAGGTTTTTTGGTAAAAGAAACGTGCTTATTCTATGTTATCGAAAGTAATAAGTTCTTGAAGATTCTCGGTTTTTCATTGTAATTGGCTTTAGTTTAAAAACAATTATGGGCGTATTTACGGGTGTAAGCTTTTTAAATGAAATATATTAGCAACTAATGTTGACTGATAGAAATTATCAAATCATTAAATAGGAGTGACAAAGCTTAAAAAAATATATACTTTATTTCAGTAAAATACTTAAATCAAATAACAATGTGGATTGGAGCCTCCATTTAAGCAAATGGTGCCTGTGTTTGGAGACTCCGCTCTTCCGTAGAGCAATAGTATTTTAAGCTTAAAATACTATTAGTTGTGTAACAACTATCAAAACTTGTATATAACATTGTATCTTGTGAATTAATCTTTATTTCTATTTCATTGTATTTGTATTTATGTAATTAATCTTTTATTTTTCATTTTTATTTTATTTTCAACGAACGACATTTAATTTACGAAATTTGACATTATTCGACTTTATTACAATATTAACGTTGACATCTTAATTATTTTCATTTCATTTAATTTAATTGATTGTTTGTATGATTGCCATAACTACTCTTATAAGCGTTTGGACCATGTCTGTTAGTTTATAAGATAAGTATTAAATAAATAAATAAAAATTAATTAATACGTTTGTAATTAACAAAGACATTTGAATATTAGTCGGGACTATTCACTTTCAAATAAAATAAACAATCATAATTCGGTAGCTACGACAAATATATTTATTTACACACAGGCAGACACATGAGACTTATAAGTAACACACCCTGTTGTTTTTGCGAGGGGGATATAATAAGTTCATCGTGTTCTTACAATGACGACCCATGTGGTGTGATGGTTGAGACGTCGTGTAGTACACCATAGGTTCCAGGTTCCATCCTCGGGCAGTCCAAAAAATTGTTTGCATTAACATATCTGAATAATAGTCTGGGTGTGTATATGCAATTTATGTTACTATTTAAAAAAGTTGTACCTACATTATTTAAACATCTTTTTGTTTATCAGTTGTTTTATATTGTACACGCTTTTTGCTTGAATTGTCATGTTAGATGGCGCTGTGTGCATCTTAAAAGTCGCACGCAGTTTGCAATATAGCTTTCATTAAATCCACGTGTAAAACTATAGTTCGACATGTCCACCTACCTACTCCACCCAACCACTTTGCTATTCAAGCATGAACCAAACAAACAGTCTTCCGTCCCGCTCCTCCATTTGGCGAGACAAGGACGGCAGATGGTTGGCCAAAACTGGTTTCGCGGTTACCTTGAACCCTCGGAATACTACGCGTACTGGCATAAATATTATAACTCATTTGTAACTAGTTTCAATTATATTTGGATAGGTAATCGTACAATTGATAACTTGGTGGTAGACTCGGTACTGAGTCGTCTAGGTAGGTACTACCGCAGTGCCAGATATCGTCCCGTGAGATACGTTTTGCACTTGTGATTGGGGATGAGCGCGCACTGTAGCTAGTAAGATTACCGAAGACCTAACATCTGTCGTCTCGGGTGACGGGCGCAGAACAGTGTTGATGGAACATTATGACAACCTACTGTTACAACATTCCTTCAACTCTGTATCTGTCATGTTCAGGCATATCATTTTCTTTCTTTTCACCTGAAGGACATTGATATATTTCACGACTCCTTGCCTAGCTTCAGACGGAAGTTGTTAGATTTATTTGCTGTCAGTGTAAAGCGTCGGTGGCTCAATGGTGTGGACTGTCGCCTTCCTACCGGGAGAGGTGAGGTTCAAATCCCGACATGTACCAATGTGTTTTCGAATTTTCGAAAATATATGTACGTTATCCGACGCTCTTATGGTGAAGGAAAACATCGTGAGGGAACCTTCATGCACGACTGCGAAGAGATTCGAAGGTGGTGTGTGAAGTCGTCCAACCCGCACTGGGCCCGCGTGGAAAACTAAGGCCTAATTACCCTATACGGGTAGGCTCGTGCCCCTCGGTGGGGACGTTTAAGAGCTGATGGTGATATATAAGTTCAAAAGTTACATGGACCATTTTGTCACCCTCGAGTAAACCACTAGATGCCTTGCTCGAGGTTGGTAAGTGATCCCAGTATTGTGAATGTTACTGATTAGTTTTGTTATTTTCATTTTAAGTTTTTTATCTTATGTTATTTTAATGTTTATTATTGTTGTGTACGCCTATATAGGGTATATGTACCAGGCCATAACTTTTATCTAAATATTATCCAATGTTGTGTATATATACTGTTGGTGTGCGTTTTTACATAAATAAATAATCACTTACCATCAGCTGAGCGGACTGACCGCTATATTGTCATGATAAAAAAAAACTGGTCCACCGCTTTTCTCTTCCAGGCTCCACCAGCGACCTTTCGCGAGTCGTCGGTCCATCTTGACCTGTCCATATGCGCTAATTGGCATGTGTTTCGGTTTCTAGTGGTATTGTTTTGTCTCAAGCGCCCTCTAGTGGCGGCCAGCGAGGTTTTCCCTTGCATAACGCAGGAAGCGCGCGCGCAAAAAAGACGCGCACGCGAACCACGCGCGCTGTGAAACCGCTTACGAAATTATTCAGTTTGCGGTGTTGTTGCACTTTTAGTATGATCAATCATGTAATACTGAAAACACTAATAGTCGACTAGTCTACCATTATTGCTATTGTCTATGTTTGTTGACTTTCGCGGTATAGCATTTTTTTATCTGTGTAAAAAGCAACTCACGCCCTTAAATAATTATAATCATTACTTCATCGTTTTTTTTATTTGATTACTACTAGAATATCATATCAATGATATTCTGTATATATAAAGGTAAATACGCCACCCGTGCCTCAAAAACAAACCGCCAAAGAGAATACATTTTGTAGGCTCTTTGTTTAGGTAAATGTAGGGTTATTTGAATTATTTCGCAAGATAAGTATTGTTGGAAAATAAAACAAGAACCTGTGTTTTTATTCGGAATGACTATTCGCTGTTGGCGATTGGCTTTTATAACTTCACAGGACAAGTGACGAGCGTAGCCTAGGTAAGATAAAATATTAAGAATCATTGCCACTCTCAAAGAAAAAATATTTTTAAAAATATTTACTTCTAACCTGAACGTTCATGTTTGTCATTGAACTTGTAGTTTCTAGTTTAAGGCCATTCAAACGTCACCTTCAAAAGCCCGCATACTGTGACTTCCTTATCAGTTTCACAAATGCGTCCATTAGAATGCGCAGGCGCAACCGCTACAATCACCATTTGTCTGCGTTAACAACTACATTGCTTTACATTGACCTACCGACACTCATACCTCAGGCGAATGCGCGAACATAAGCGGCAATGGATAGACACTAAAGCGACAATTTCAAAGATTTCACGTGCATTAGGAAATTGCAGTACCGTTATAACTGCAGTCAATGAAATTCAGCATACATGAATTTTTTGCTAACATCTTTTGCACCGTTAAGTAACAAGCTAGATGAAAGTATAAAATGAGCGTATGAAAGTTATTTTTCGTTTTGTGTTAGAATTTTAGCAGAATATATTGCCAAGTATGGTGTGGACTGTTGCCCTCCTACCGGGAGGGCTGTGGTTCAAATCCCGACACGTACCAATGTGTTTTCGAATTTTCGAAAATATATGTACGTTATCCGACGCTCTTACGGTGAAGGAAAACATCGTGAGGAAATCTTCACGCACGTTTGCGGAGATATTCAAAGATTGTGCGTGAAGTCGTCCAATCCGCACTGGGCCCGCGTGGAGGACTAAGGCCTGATCACCCTATACGGGTAGGCTTGTGCCCCTCGGTGAGGACTAAGTGGTTAAGAGCTGATGATGATGATATTGCCAAGTGATAATGCTCGGTACATATACTATAACATGTGTAAGACACGGTTAGTGAAATTACCGGGTATAAGAGACCAAACATCTGTTGTATCTGGTGTCGAGCGCAGTGTAGCATTGACAGAGGATAATAACTGTCTATCAGTTGTTAGTCTCCTTCAAGGCCGCTCTGTCGTGGTTAGGCGTATAACTGACCATGAGGTGACCGTTCACCCGAGACGACAGATAAGTCTCCTATACATGGTAATTACTAGCTACTAGATGCTTCATCCCGAAAACGTCACCCGAGATGACAGATGTTAAGTCTCTCATACCCGTTAAATCCGGTAATTACTACAGTGCCCTTATCCCGGAACACAGTACTGCAAAACACTAGTATTTCCCGGGACGATATCTGGCACTGCGGTGGTACCTACCTAGACGTCTTAGTACCGAGTCTGCCACCTATGTTACTGCTTACATGTGATGGAATGTGTCAGATTCGATTGTGTTGTGGTTAACGACCGTGCAATGCATCAGTGAACAGACGTTTCGTAGGTCGAGCGGGACTTGTAAGCCTGCTTTTGGTAGAAGAAATGGAGTCAGTATTAGTCAATATAGTAGTAATGGTATTTATTAAATTATCAATCAATCGTTTATTGCTTATTTATTGTTAATCAAAAAAAGAAAATGGGCGGCCTTATTGCACATGGCAGTTTCTTCCAGGCAATTGTAGGGTGGCGAATCATAGCGCATGGTAAGTATATACCAAGTTAATAATAAATTAATAATAAATTGTGTTTATTGTTGTCCACAAAATATACATATCACATACAAATAATGCAGTAACAGAACAACAACAGGAAGCAGCTCAGCGTATGCTCATCTGCGACCAGGAATCTCAGACAGCGCTGATTTACACCCACTCCCTTTTTCTCTTTAGGTGTAAAACGAGAAATAGGTCATGAGGGCTACATAATTTTAACATTTGGTCATAAATACATCTCAAAGAAAACAAAAGTATGATAAAAGATAATAATAAAAAAAATAATTTGGGATATTAACAAACAAAAAAAAATAGTAAGGAATGTGTGTGTGTGTGTGTGTGCGTGTGCGTGTGTGTGGGTGGTGTGTGTAAGGGTAATATAAGCCGAACTATCAGTATTATTTACTAGATAGCTTTGTGCGAATAATTGTTGAATTTTAGCTTGGCTATTAGATAATAAAATCCAAATTATTATTTACCACCTTTAAACCGAACTATCACCTAAAAACAGTTTTACCTAGTTCAAGTAAAATGTTAGTATTATTTCAATTACTTTCAATGGAATTAGTAACTTTATATTTTTAACGGGTGTTTTAAAACTGGTTCTAATTTGCTAGTAAGTATTTGAAATGGCGGTAACAAACACGTGTAAGCTCGTTTAATGTTGAGGATCAACGTTCTGATTTGAACCGTTTAGTAAAAGGAAGCCGAAGCAATTGTACCCGAAGTTGGGATCGTACAGGAGAACAAAAGGACTAGTAATTTCCCTTAGGGTGACCTTCATACACATTCTCACCTATTCCCTTAACTCTTTAACCTATCGCATTCGATTCCTGGATACAGGTCTCCCCATTTCTACGCTAGATATCTCGGCTTGCTATTACAGCGACACCGCCTCCACCAGCGACAGCGACTTTACTGCCCGGGGATCGAACTTGGCACCCTTAGTGTTATAGCCGACGTCTCAACCACTACGACAAATGTCAAATTATGTGACAACCATATGAAAATGTGTTTAGTTTGTTTGAACTGCTCGTCTGATTTATCAGCTTTGTATATATATCATCATCATCAGCTCATTCAATGTCCCCACCGAGCGGCACGAGCCTACCCGTGTAGGGTGTTAGGCCTTAGTCGTCCACGCGGGCCCAGTGCGGGTCGGACGACTTCACGCACAACCTTTGAATCTCTTCGCAGGCGTGCGCAGGTTTCCTCACGATGTTTTCCTTCACCGTAAGAGCGTCGGAAAACGTACATATATTTTTCGAAAATTCGAAAACACATTGGTACGTGGCAGGATTTGAACCTCAGCCCTCCCGGTAGGAGGGCGACAGTCCACACCATTGAGCCACCGACGCCCATTGAGCCACCGATTGTATATATAAATAAATGTATATATAGGTGAGTTAGATATATTATGTAAGTATTTTGAAGTACCTTAAATATTCTGCTCAAATTAACCCTTTATGAAGGTATTTGTTGTCACCTTGGCAACTAACAAATACTTGAGCCCATCTCTATTCAACTTGATGCCTTGCTTATTGACACATTTCTGTAACCTAATAACATGTCACAAACTTACTTAACCCTACACCATTGACATGCATCGGGGCCTTTGGGACCGCTCAATACTTGTCAATAGTTGGACAGTTGGGAAGGGTTAATTTAACTTGGTACGCTTGCCTGAAAAAATGGGTCTCGGACGTAACAAGTAAAGTTTCGCGAATGTTTGTTAACTTATTTCAATCAACAATACAGTTTCTTTGGGTGTGTTATTGTTTTCGTTGATTGGGAAATGATTACTTTAATACAAGTGTAGGTATATAGGCAAGCTATGTTATTCTGCTAGAGTTAGATATTCAGCAATAAGTTTTATTCTATAAAAAACATTTGTAAAATTATTTCTAAGTTTTTATTTGGCACCCGAATTGACTGTTTATTTATTTCCTAATCATCATAATCACATCAGCTCATTAAACTAAAAATAAAAATACAACCGATGCGGGGATTGCACTCGTCAAACATATATTTGGTGCATGTGAGAAAAAACGGGATGCCATTGGGATATTTTGTGACCCACGAAAGCTTTTGACTGTGTCGATCATGCAACGTTACTAATCAAGTTGAGACATTATGGTGTATCGGACTGTGCATTAAAACTCTTAGAGTCATATCTCTCTGGTAGAATTCAGAAAGTTAGTGTTAATGGTCAATGTTCCTCGGGTGCCCTGCTGCGCATGGGAGTTCCTCAGGGCTCAATATTAGGTCCCCTTCTCTTTCTTATTTACATAAACGATCTTGCTTACTATTGTAGTAATCTTTCAGACGTAGTACTATTTGCTGATGACACTTCTCTAATCTTTAAAGTTGATAGACATAGATAATCATTTGACGAGGCAAATAGTGCCCTGTCTCGGGTAATGCACTAGTTCACAGTAAATAATTTATTGTTGAATACTAATAAAACCAAATGTATTAAGTTTAGTATGCCTAATGTAAGACAAGTAGAAACCAATATCACTCTTAATAATGAAAAATTAGCATTTGTTAGTTCAACTATTTTTCTTGGAATAAGTATTGATAATATACTTCAGTGGGGGACCTCATATTGAATCTCTTGCTGTAAGGCTTAGCTCAGCGGCATATGCGGTTAGGAAAATAAGACTTCTGACAGATGTTGAAACAGCAAGATTGGTTTATTTTAGTTATTTTCATAGTGTAATGTCATACGGCATGTTGCTGTGTGTGCAGCTGCTGACATACAAACCATTTTTGTACTGCAAAAAAGAGCAGTTCGCGCTATTAACCAACTTAAACCCCGTGATTCTCTTAGAGAACTTTTCAAAGAAATTAGTATAACTACAGTAGCGTCACAATATATTTATGAGAATTTAATGTAAGTGCGTAAAAATATTAATATGTTTGATAAAAACTGTGATCTTCACAGTCTCAACACTAGAAATAGAAACAAACTTTCTGTTCCAAATCTTCGGCTACACAAAGTGGGTAAATCTTTTGTTGGTAATTGTATAAAGTATTTTAATAAAGTACCACAACATATTGTCGATCTTCCCTTACTTAAGTTTAAAGCTATAATTAAAAGTACCCTTTTGAAAAAAGGATATTACTGTGTTAACGACTATTTAGCCGATAACATTATTTGGTCTTAATGTGCTCGCATTGTGTTCCAAGTAAAAATAATGTAATTAGGATGATAATAAAGAATTATATTAAATAAGACATATTACAGCTATGTAAAAACCAATAGTATTATATAAATTTTGACTCGAAATGAGAACATTGTAAACCCCATTTTTTGAAAAGAGTAACTACACGAGTTTCTTGCCGGTATCTTCTCGGTAGATAACAACCTCCCGAACCGGTGGTAGATTCATTAAAAATAACTTCTTGACGATTCAAAAGTGTCATGTAATGATTTCTTTGAATAAAACATTTTTGAGTTTGAGTTTGAGTTTTAAACGTCCCCACCGAAGGACATGAGCTTACCCGTATAGGGTGTATAGGCCTTAGTCGTTCACGTGGGCCCGGAGCGACTTCATGCACAACCTTTAAATCTCTTCGCAGGCGTGCGCGGTTTCCTCACAATGTTTTCCTTCACTGTAAGAGTGTCGGATAAACTTACATTTAATTGCGAATATGCGAAAATACATGGTACGTGGCGGGATTTGAACCTACACCATCCATACTAAAAGGCAACAGTCCACACCATTGAACAACAACGCTTAACAATGTAAAATGCTTACAAATATATACAGACAAAAACGTAGTCTCTTACAATTTTGTCTTCCAATAATTTGTTTGTACCATACCCGTTATTATACACAATTCAAGACACCGCTAGCCAAATGACAAACATGCATTTTCGCTAACCAGTACACCCAGGCTCGCTAATGCGTGTGAATGCGTTTTGTAAGTCATTGTGTCTTCAATTTGGCTCAGCATTGTACACGTATATTGCGCTATGTTGTTATTACTGTAATGCATTTGATTACAGCCAACGGTGGGATATTACGTTGGCGACCTTTGACATACTTGCAGGGGTTGAAAACCTTTGAAAACAGAGTTTCTAGACCACTAATATTTGTTATAGTAATATAAAATAATTACTTTTTCTTCCCATATTGCCCACATGACCTAAAATCTAAAGAGATAATGTGCGGAAGGCCTGTACCTGCAGCGGGGTGTTATAGGCTAATGATGACGAGTCCCATAATAATGTTCGTATATAACAGATTAATATTGTTTTCTTTTTTTAATATTGTACAGTAATTGCATCAATCAAACTTAATGATTTTACGAACACAACTAAAACTCAAATAATCTTAATTTAAACAGTTTTACAGTTCCTTTTGAATCGTTACGTTTCAGAATGATTTAAACTAGTATCGGATTAAGATGTTAAACATTTTTAGATGAATAAACAAACTCACGAGTATATCTGTTTCAACTTAAAAGTAACATTTATTTTAAAACACAAGTCATTTAGTTAGTCCAAGAAATACTACAGACTTAATAAGGTTATGTTGACAATATAGCATCTGTTTATGATACTTTTTTTCTCTCTTTCCTTTTGAACATTTTGAAGACCGATGTCCATAAATGTGTTTAAGGCCTAATTGCACAATAATGTTTTTGTCGACACTTTATACTTATGAATCCAGTGAACACCAGAAATCCAGACACAGAAAATC
>PQWD01009287.1:0-28494 GCA_019425675.1 Leucinodes orbonalis
AATAGACATTAGTGTCATTCGTGGGACTGGTGCCTGTGTAGTTCGTAGACCCGTGGTCAGGTCACAAGGCCCCCAACTCAAAAAGGATATCAATAATAAAAATCATGTAACAATATCTTTTAGATTTGGGTGTGCGTGTGTATTTACGATAGTATTTTTAGTCGTTGTTCACTATCTACATATGTCAGGGCCTAAAGATATCGTACTACCTTGCTCTTGCATGTGTTTTTATTGTATTCATTGATGTTAATGTATGTATGTAGCTCATTATACAAGAACGGTCCCAAATAAATGAAAAATCTTCTTGCAAATTAATGAGAGTTACAAAGCTGGTTTGGAAAACATGTCACGTGATTTAATGTTTTAAGCTGATCAGAAACTGCATAATCATGTTCTTGTACCATACCAATTACCTGCTAACAGTACGTTCTCAAACACTCAACCTCACTGCGTCTTAATTCTTGAGAGACTTTCACATGTCATTCACACTGAGCACTAGAACGAAACCAGTCGTTTTACCCTGAGAAATAATGAGTTCTTTGTGACACGAAACTCTTAGTAGGCGTCCGTTAAATGGACTTGTAATGAAGGTACTTGTTTCATATGAAAGGGTTTTGTACAAAGAAATTATTACAAAAAAACTAATACAAGCAATAGGTTTATCGCCCGTAAAACTAAAACTATTTAAGTGTGTGACATTTAAGCTTAATTTATTATACAAGCTACAGTGCCCTCATTCTCAACATAGAATTGCAATACACTCGTATTTTACGGGACGATATCTGGTCCTGCGGTGGTACTAACCTTGATGAATTCTACCACCATAGGTATCATAATTATATTCTCTCTATAATTATTAATCATAATTGTATTCTCTACTTATAAAATTCTTATTCGTATTTCCTTGCAAAAGAAAAGCGATCCATTACTCAATTAAATATGCCCGTCGTAAAGCTAAAAGAATAGACGTAATGTAATTTCCGAGATCAATAGGAATCCTTACAAGCATCCGTAGGGCTTCCTCTTTAAATACAATATCGTATACCATGTATTAAATCTGTATCCCTAAATTGTAATGGTGTACCTTACTTTAGCAGGTTATTTACAGTCGCTTTTATTATATTATGCGTGGAGGAGCATAGTTTAGAGAAAAGTGATAACTAAAACTTAGAGAGCCTGAGCTGATATTAAGTGTGTTCCTATATTTATAACATGAATGCCTTTTATACCTTCCACTAATATTGTTCAGGGAATGCACCGACAATTCCATGATCAATGTGATGTTATGGTTGAACAGCCAGGTATTACACCAAAAGTTCGATCCTTTCTCGTTATAAAATTTGTGAATATGTTTGCATTGAGTTGTTTTTATAAATAATAGGTCCTTACAATTAATAAGAATATTATATAATATGCATGTTTACCACTTATTTACTACCTAAATTCAAAATAACAAAAATCAAAATATTATTTATTTCATTTAAAACCAATAAATGTACATGACAAGCTCAAATTTAACATAGGTCGACATAATTCACATTTGCCTGAACTAGGTAAACCTGTTTTTCAGGCGACTTATTTGCTAATTACAATAATCACTTACATGGTAAAATAAAATTGCAAGCTCTTTGTTATAATTGGAGTTAAATGGCGCTGTCTTAATGCCTGTGAATATTACTTTTAACTTGTTTTTATTGTCGTCCACACAGTAATATAATGTTTTCATATACCAGTACATAAACTACCACATAATCGAGGTATCTATGTGTTTGATAGATTCTTTCGTTCAAGCAAGTACGACAGACTCCAAAGCATTACCTATCTAAGCCGGCTCAAGCGGCGAGCGACTCGCATAGTTTCCGTTGTAACAAGCCACTCCACACTAGACCTCTTCTGTGAATCGTCACCATACGTGTGAAATAATGAGCTACATAGGGCCTCTTGTATACCGCATAATATAAAACTGTTTCCAAAATATTCATATGGATGAGTTTTCAGTTTTTTAGGTTAACTGAACCATAATAATAAAAACCCTTCTTTAAGGTTTAAAGCCTTTGCTTTGGCTGATAGCAGCTTGTGGAGGCTGGATAAGGAGAGATTTCTAGTTTTAACTAAAGTTTCCTAAAAAAAAATGTTTTAGTAAAGGATTAACTACCACCACGCAGTAACGTTGACGAGCAACATAAGCGTAGGTCAAATTCATTCAATATATAAGATAAATTGTATTACAACCTTAGATAAACAACAGTCAGACAATCAGGAAGACATATTAACCAAAAAATATTGTTATATCTAGACCATGAAATTATTCATTACAATTGTTTACCTTAAGGCATCATTAAAAAGGTACAAATCAAAAGCGAATTTGGATTTTTGAAATGAAAATTTTGCCAAATTGATGCGATGCGCAAATGGGCAAAATTGCGAAATGCATATCGGTTGCAGAGCGGCATTGATGGGGAATAATAACTGTCTGTCAGTTGTTGGTCTCAATCAATGCCGATCTGTCATGGTCAGGCGTATCACTTACCATCAGACCTGACCATCCTATACACTTATAACATAAAAAGTCCTGTCCAGAAACATTTTTACTACATTTTAACTCATGTAATTACTGTTACATTACCGAAGCACAGAAATCTAAATTGCGCTATTTCAGTTTATTCTGAAATTCTAGTTAATTCAATCTGAGCGTATGTTTATAAACTGATCAAATGCAATATAACTCGTATGCTAACGAAATGGATGCCAATCAACTAATGAGGTGCCATGCTACTGGTTTGCATCAATACTAATAAAAGAGTGACGCACTACAGCTAAGTGATAGGGTTGACATAAATCCTTTAGGATTACTCACGTTGCTGACGAACTGTTTGTGTTTAAATTTAGATAAACAATAAATTAACGTTTAAAAATAAGCTATATTGAATCAATAATAAGTGGAAACGATATTTAAGCATTATTGGTTAATTTAATGTAATTAACTAATACATATCATTTCGTGAAACAGTATAATTTTCGTATGTAAGATCCTAAAATATTACCTACATTCAAAAATAATAACAGTTTGGCGGAAGGATGAATGGGAAATACTATCTCAGGCCTTCATTGCCCTTCATAAGGCGCGATCAGCTAAAGGTGCCAGCTACCATCTTAGGATGTAAGTCATTAACAACAACAAGATTTGGGTCCACAAATTGATAACAGCAGTGGGCTGTTGGGCAATTTGTTTTTTCGTGTCACAAAAGATCGCAATCAACGATGCATGAACCGACCTAATGATCTCTTTGTCTATTCAACCTATTGTATTTTTTTTTTACTCGAAATACTTTAAGAAAATAGGCATCGGTACTATATGTACTACACGTACTGAACATAAGTTTGCTCGATCCTTCGCTTTTCGCGTCCAGCCTCTCCAGCCGCTTTTACATGTGGTTGGTCATCAGATCAGAGGTTGTCCTACGCTACGCTTCTATTTTTGTCTACTCTAGAACTCGTCTAATCCAACGGCTACGGCATTCTTCAATTATCTCATAAGATAGCCCAAACATCAATGTTAAAGACGCTCATAAAAGAACTTACTACCTTAATCAAACAAACATTAGGTTTAAATCGCGCTAACATCAATGCAAACATGAATACCCAGTATCGGATTTGCATGTGTGATCTAAATGTAAATGTGTTCCGAGTATACGTGACGATAGGTCTGCTCCAGACTGGATTACATACGCGACATACGTCGTGTCTCTAGCAGGCGCCGCATGTTACTCTAACAGTATAAAACTTATAGCTTTTGTATCTGAGAAACGTACGCTGTGCAATACAATTTGCATACATATTTTTATATAAACAGCACCATCCCGTTCTAACTCTATATTAGTAGAGATCAATGAAAGAAAGAAAAAAATCTTTCTTCAAATCTGTTCCAGATACTTTTGAATCGTCAATTGTTATTATTATCATATTTTTGTGACTCTACCACCGGTTCAAAATAAGTAGGATCTTCGAGAAGAGTCGGCAAGAAACTCGAGTTACTCTTTTAATCTTTTTATATCAGTGGTTACAGAGTTTTGTCATTTACATACACATAGCTCTACAATAATTTATTACAAAGATTTTGTAACTGGAACACTATGTGCAAGACCACACATCTTTGATGACACAATGCTTGAGTCTCGTTGTAGAGTACGGGCCTAAATGGACGGGATGATCAGTACGCTTAACTGGTGGTAAGTGATACGCCTAACTATAACAAATGCAGTGTTCATGGAAATTAATAACAACAGTTAGTCATTATTTTCCATCAACACTACTCCTCGCCCGTCAACCGAAAGTTGTCTCGTCTGTGGTGTACGTGTTACCTCTCTTATACCCGGAAATTTTACTAGTTACAGTGCTCTCATCCCAAAACACAGAAGTGCAAAACACTCCTTTTTTACGGGAATATAACTGGCACTGCGGTGGTACTTACTTAGACGACTTAGTACCGAGTCTATCACCTAATAAAATAAAAATATGGCATAATAACTACCCCGGAGTATAAGGGAGTTATAAATGTTCGAATGTGTATTTAATAGATAATAGAATAGGATTTGTACTCACTATCAGTGGCTACTTTTAATTGTTTATTTTTTTGTTATTTTATTATTTTTTGGGAAACATACTATACATATTTTTATATATTATTCATTATGAATTCAATAGTTGATGAAAACTACTTCGTTCGAATCAGCAGCCAATCAAGTTTGACAAAATAAAACCGGCAACCAAATACCCTCAAAACAATCGTCTCTCTTCATTGCCAGCTTTCTTCTCGTAATGACAAAAGAAATCAGCGTCCACTATTTAAGGGAACACTGAAAACACGTTCGAGCCTAAATAGAAAACGAAAATAGGCATCGGCAGTAAACAGGAGCAAATATTCCAGCTCGTAAACTGGGATGGCCTCGGAATTAACGAATGCTCTGAATTATACACAGTATAAACGGCAGACGACGCGATAAAAGTGCACTTAAACTCAAGCTTGAGCAGTTAAAGAATATTGTTATTATCTGAATTGAAATTATCATAAAGAAGAGGCAGGTATCTGTTATTGTATTCAGTTGTTGTTTATTTAGTTGCTTATAGTTTTCTATATTGATACTATGAATAAGGACAATAGTTCGCTACTTGATAAACATGGACCTAAAAATGTCTATGTTCAATATAAATCTACTAATCTTTGGAACATAATCAGTAAACATCTTGAGGAGTCACGTGATTACTGAAAGCTCGCCAAACATGCATTTTTTTTATTTTTATCTCGGCCCCAATTCTGATAATATTAAAATGCGCTAATAGTATCATATTTGTGTCTCTGTAATAAAAAATTGGACTCATTTGTTATATTTTATGGTCGGGGTTTAATTGGTGACACCATTAGACAATTCATTCTACTATAGTATTACTATTTTAAACCATTATCATTAAAGTTGTATCGGAATACCAAACCTGCAGTTGGATTGAAAAGTGTCGTAATTATGCCATAATTTTAAGTAAATTAGTTCGGTTGATTTCGCCCAAATTTCGCCTAGTTATCTTCGTTTTGCGAGCCAATGCGCGATTGACTCCGCGGAAATTTGGACCATGACCTCCCGTTGAAGGGAATACAATTTTCTTTTAGTCGTCATCCCGTTATTTAAGTACTTTTTTTCTGTGTGAATATTCTCGTTACCATGTGTTTATATTAGAGCTCATAAGATTTATTTTGGTACATCCAATTCCTAACTGCTTTTATCAAATACCTAATTGCTAAACGGTGTTTTTGTACCGACAGAAGAAGCACCGTAATATTACATTACGTATATAGCATAAAAACCGCTACACTGGGTACTCGTCTTGAAAATAATTTGGTTTGGCAGGAGTAGTGAATCTAAATTGTTTACCACCGCTTACCTGCGTCATTAGTTCGCTGATGTAATGACGAATAGCTAACCAAAACTGCTGACTTGTGATGTACTGTGACACTACATGATGAATCCAGCGAGTCAGAGTCGTCTCCTACCATTCTGAAACTCTGCACTAAATCAATGTGAAAGTAGACAGTGAACGTCCTGTGTTACTTTTCTCCAGATGATTGCTATCTTATTCTTCTTCTCAGTCGTACACTCTTGTGAGAGTGGTCGTGGTTATGTCTCGGTCAGTGTTTGTGGTATGGTCGCTCTCGTGATGGGTCGCATGCTTATCTATTCTTGGCGGAGTGCAGCTCTCGTTTATACTCTTTTTTTCTTGGACTTGACGAGGTCCATCCATCTAGTCGGAGTACGCCCACGAGGTCGTTTGCCTTCAACATACCCTTGAACAACCAATCTCTCAATTGAGTCCTCGTCTTGACTTATATGCCGAAGAATAACTTCTTCGGGCTATTTTATATGATAAAGAAGAAAAGATAAAATTATAATATAATACCTAAATATAGAAAAAATCTATGTTAGTTTTCGAAGTCATCGATTGATCGCAGACCGCTTGAAGACTATTGCGGAAAGACAATAAATAATTTACTGTTTTATCCCCTGGGATTATTTGACCATTAATTCAGTAAAATTCAAAATCAATAACCAATATATCACAATACGGCTTTGTACGAGCAAGTTAAGTTCAATAACAAACCCTCCAACAGTTTCACAAGAATATAAGTTGGGAACATGAATTTATGAAAACAATACAATCGTCTAACTAATACCGTCCAAAGTTCATAAGACAATACGAGAGCATGTCTGATCAAGCATACCATGTTACACGTCAAAGCTTGAAGTTGGCTAGTTTGGCCGGCCAGTTGTAGCCTAGGCTTAAATATTATTACTAGCTGACCTAGTATGTAATGAAACTTTAGCTGAATATTTGAAGTGCGACGCCAGACGATTTTCATTACGATTATAGCAGTCGCAGGTTATTTATGAAAGAAAGAAAAAATCTTTATTCAAATAAATCTGTTACAGATACTTTTGAATCGTCAATTATTATTATTATCATATTTTTTGTGACTGTTCCACCGGTTCGGAATAAATAGGATCTTCGAGAAGAGCCGGCAAGAAACTCGAGTTAGTCTTTTAATCTTTTTATATCAGTGGTTACAGATTTTTGTCATTTACCTACACATAGCTTTACAATAATTTATTACAAAAATTTTTTGTAACTGGAACACTAAGTGCAAGACCACACATCTATATCCGATAAATATTCTTCTATTGTATAGTAACCTTTTTTCATGAGGGTTTCTTTAATCTTTAATTTAAACTGGTGAAAAGGCAATGGCAAGATTTTGTGGTATTTTATTAAAGAATGTTATGACTCTTCCAACAAATAATTTACTTTACTTAGTCTAAGATTTGGACAGCAAGTTTGTTTTTGTTCCTAGTATTAAAGTTATGTACGTCACAATTTTTTTCAAACAAATGAAGATTTTGGTGGATATAAACTAGATTATGGTGTATGAGACGTTACTGTTAAAGATTATTAATATATTACTGTTATAAATTTCAATAAAGACTTATTTATTTATATCGATTTTTTTAAATACTATTCAAAGTGAATCACGTGGACTAAGGTTATAAATGGCTCGGATGGCTCTTTTTTGAAGTACAAATATAGTGTTAATATCAGCAGTTGAGCCCCACAACAGAAGACCATGTGACATTATACTATGAAAATAACTAAAATAAACCAATCTTGCTGTATCAATATCTGTTAAGAGCCTTATTTTCCTAACTATAAGTAACAACGTCGATTTTATAAGTTGACCTGAATGATAAATATTAATCACATATTTTTGGTTTGGAGTTTGCATTCGAATGCTATAATTCTTAAAGATATCAATAACAGTTGACTGACGTTAATCATCATGAAGCATTCGAGTCGGCATCGTTTTCCATATTAATAATTTAATAATCATGTGCATTGTATATTGGAAACCTGAAAGTAGCACCAGTGACTGAAAAATTGAGAAGAAATCGGTTAGCTTGGTATGGACATGTCAAAGGAGGGATAATGGCACGTTACAAAGCGAGTGTTGAATCTGAATGTGGATGGATGCGTAAACAGAGGAAAGCCAAAGAAAAGATGGAAGGATTGTGTAAAGATGGATATGAGTGTGAAGAGTGTGGATGACCCACACAAACCCCCTTCACACTCATACATCTCACTCATACTCATACAGCTGATAGAGATGAATGGAAGAAAAAGACATACCGCGCCGATCCCAAGTAATGGGATAAGGGCAGGACAATGATGATGAATTTAATAAGCATGTGGATTGTATATGGATATCTAATGCTCATAGTTGTCGAACATTTTTATAGAGTACATACTTATTACTTTGAGTTCAAAAATATGCTATATTGCGCTTAAAACCACGTAAAAGATAAGTGCAAATCGTGTGATAAAGTCAATCACTTAAACGAATAGTTTTGCTCAAAAACATTTGTACTCCAATTCAACATTCCAATTTGTCAACTTATATGAGAAACGTTCGTATTGTAACAGAATTTTCTCGAATACGATTATCTCTTTTCTTTATAGCTTATAATTTTCTCAACAATGACCTAAAATGCATTAATCCTTAGAGTTTCCCCTAGGTTAAAAATAAAGGTATCGAACGTTTTAAATTTTGTTCAAGCAACAAAGAGCTCGGTAACAGTAGCCCGTCAATTCATTACCATCAATTGCGGCGGAAATGCCCACTGGCCGAAATGAGATCGGGTATATCTCAGGCAGGGTTGCCAAACGTACGAGGTTCCTCGTACAAGTACGAGATTTGTGGTCTTCCGTACGAGGTACGAGGACACTATCAACCTCGTACTTAAATGTACGAGATTTTGTAATATAACCATAGTACATATTAAAACCTAGTGACATCTTTCAGAAATTGAACTTTTACACAATAAAATCCATTGGATGCATTTAGGCGATCATTGTCTGCAGACTGTAGTAGTTAGTAATAAAACATTTTGCTCTCCGCATTAGTCGTCTCTATCACAGTGATGCTTTTTTTAGTAAGAAACTAGAAAATGATTATTTTATTTAGCATTATTAGTGATAAAATCGTTTTTTTAGATGTACGAGGTTCGAAAGTCAAAGTACGAGATTTTTAGCTGCTTCAGTACGAGGAATTCCGTTTCGGGGTTGGCAACCCTAATCTCAGGTGTGTGCATCAGTTCATATATGATGCTCCGCGGCACGCGGTCGTCTGCATATTCATGAGATAGACCGCATCCAGCGCCTGCGCTCGAATAACATCGGTGTTTTTATACGCGCATGTTAGAAATATGACGACTCATTTGATGTTGCGGTTTAGACGTCGGCTGCAACACCAAAGGTTCCGGGTTCGATCCCCGGGCAGTAAAAACATTTGTATGCATGAACATGTCTTTTTGGAATGTCTGGTGTTTTCTATGTATAATATTGATATATTGTTACGAATTGACGCATGTAAAATGACATTAAATATGGCGGCTTATATGTGACGTCAGTCCACCATAGAGTATGACGTGCGAATTGTCAAATAGCAAAGAGTCTAGTATGTTCTAGATATTTCGCGAACTATGTAGAATGACGTCGACGCTTCGAGCTTAGCGGGTGGACGGGTATATAAGGCTGGCCGATGGGTGCACCGGCAGTCTTGTATTCTACTCAAGAGCGAACGAAGAGCGAAGTACCTGCGACTACAAGGAAGAAGCGAGTGATACATCGATATCTAAGGGATCGTCGAGTGTGAGATAACAGTGTGAAGAGTTAACGAGTGATTATAACGTGTGTGTGTGTGTGTGGACATTATACGAACTGATCAAGTGTTGTGTTATAGTGTGCAGTGTTAATTACGGATTATTGTGCGTGCGTTAATTGACTCATTAGTGAGAGCGTAATTACTGTTGTGTGTAGTTAATAGTGGTTAATTAATAAAGTGTGTTACCGTGTTATTCTTCATGTTTGGCAATAATTTATCCTGAACCCCCAGCTCGTAACAATATGTATGTATTTACAAAAAAATATGTATATGACTATGTTTATCCGTTGTTTAGTACCCATAATACAGACTTCACGTTTAGGCTAGATGGCGCTGTGTGAATGTCAGTGGATATTTATTTTTTATTGTAATTATATACAACGGAATCAAGGTATCTAATTTGATGGCCATTGGTTAGTGGATTGAGGTTTGATTGTTAAGTAAATATACAACTACTATCAGGGGCTAGATGATACAGCGTCATGTAGCACAATTTAAGGCCCGTATTCTAGAACGAGACTCAAGCATTGATCTTTACTTAAATAGAGTTAGAAAGGGATACCGCTATTTATCGTATTTAGCGCTATCCCTTTCTAAATAAATTTAAGTAAAGATCAACATTGAGTTTCGTTTAGGAATACGGGCCTAAGCATATAATATTTTTAGATAGGGGCTGAATTACTACGGTTACTAAATTATGTGAAAAACATACTGAGCATTTTAAAAACTAGCTGTCTCTAGTATTACCGACGGTATAAAATACTCGCCTAAAAACCTTCGTTAAGTCACGTTAAAGCGTGCAGTTCACGCGCGCATTTTATTTTACGTACAGATCACATGTACAAGACATCTTGAGAAGCGTCAAAAAAAGCGTACCTATAATATAAACCCATCGTAACAAATAAAAAAAACCTGCATTCATAATTCATTATACAAATTAAGGAACGACTTGATCTATGGAAACTTAACAACGAAATCCAAATCGTGACATCACTTTGTGCCTTAATTTTTATAATTCAATGAAAAAACGTAAAAAAATATTTTAAACATCATCATTATAACGGCATGCTCCAGCTGTCCATAGTCCATAGATCTAATAATCATGATAAGTACTCAATGATCAATCTAAATTGATTAAACACCGGATCTTAGTATATCCACGTTAAATGAAATCCGAAAATAAGTCAGTAAAACTAACTACAAAAATGCAAAACGAATCACTTTTAATTACTATTCTTCCGTAAATTTAGCTCCAAATGCAGAAAAATTCTCGATACGCCGACGAAAAATTGTAGCAGTGGCGATTCCGAAAAGGAAAACAAATTCAGCGCGTCCGGTGATCGTGAGAGGTTTTTAGTCCTATGTCAACTAGTCAAGAATTCGAGTCGTCGACCCTGGGATAGCCTAGAGCGGTGGTGTCCATCAGGGAAGGAAGGGCCGAGGGACGGACGGGTATCGTAACTGAACTTAAAGTTATCTCTGCTGAAACGACATTCTGTTACATATTTATCAACCAGTTGTAACAAGTATTAATGATACGTGTAATTAAAGTTTAAGTTGTCTGACAAAAAACTAATTAAATTTGCAATCAATATAACGGGGTGTCATATTGATTGCAAACAGAGAGCGTCGGTGGCTTAATGGTGGGGACTGTCGCCTTCCGACCGGGAGGGCTGAGGTTCAAATCCCGACACGTACCAATGTGTTTCCGAATTTTCGAAAATATATGTACATTATCCGATGCTCTTACGGTGAAGGAAAACATTGTGAGGAAACCTTCATGCACGCCTGCGAAGAGATTCGAAGGTTGTGTGTGAAGTCGTCCAATCCGCACTGGGCCCGCGTGGACGACTAAGGCCTAATCACCCTATACGGGAAAGCTCGTGCCCCTCGGTCAGGACGTTTAATGAGCTGATGATGATGATGACGGGGTGTGAGCGTCGGTGGCTCATAGGTATGGACTGTTGCCTTCCGATAGAATATCCGAAAATAAATTATGTGTGTTTATCGGACGCCCTTATGTTGAAGAAAAACATCGTGAGGAAACCTGCACACACCTATGAATAAATTCAAAGGTTGTGGGTGAAGTTGGCCAATCCGCACTGAGCCCGCGTGAACGACTGAGACCTATATACCTTGTAAAAGTAGGCTCGCTCCTCGGTAGGAACGTATAATGAACTCACGATGATTATAAAGGGACAACTTAAGCTTGACTTCTATAATTTAAAAACATACAAATAAATCAACCCCTTTGAATCAACATTGTAATATAAACCCCGAACCATGTATTGTATTGAATGTACTGCTTGTAAAGATCTCATTGTTGGGTAATGATTAAATGATTTATTATTATAAAAACATCGCACCTGCCATTTCGGTGTGAATTCAATCAATTATTTTTCGGTCATACATCCAAAAGGACAGTAACGTACGTCAAATAATATTAGCTAATTGCTCACTCATTTTAGGCAGCTTGTTAATTGGCAGCAAAATGCATTGACTCAGCAAACAACTAGGTAAACCGACGGCTAAACCATTCGAAACTGCATGAATCAGAATCATTACCAAACTAGCGGAATCCGATCGAAGCGGGCAAACTTACACAAACTACAGCCAGCAACCTATTTACATGCATTACGCATGCAGATTAGTTGCAAACTTGTACACGAGTCAAAGAAAAACTTGCCGGGGGCATCCTAAAGTAATTTTAAAGTTCCATGACAAATTTTAATGAACGACTACATCTTGTTTTCTTGCTAAACTCGCGGGCGCTGCTTATCTGTTAAGCAAGTTTTCGCTTTGCACTTGGAGCTTTGTGTTCGATGCATGTACGTGCTCAATCATGTTCCATTTCAGGCAAAGGCCGAACAGGCAGTACAGCGTAGATACAAGTTGGAGATGTAGAATAAAAAATGTAATACGCACTGGAGTGCGTATTGGTATCTCTTCGCAGGCGTGCGCAGGTTTCCTCACGATGTTTTCCTTCATCGTAAGAGCGTTGGATTAACGTACCAACATATAACTTCGAAAGTTCGAAAAAACATTAGTATGTGGCGGGATTTCAATCTAAATCGGAGACAGCAGTTCACACCAATGAGCCACCGACGCTCCAAAATAAGTTTATAATAATATTACTTCACCTTTTCTGATACAAAAAAGCTGACGTTATATTATAGTAGTACCGTTTAAAGAGATGGCAGTAACCCCTCCAGTTGGTAGTCCGCCATATTCTCCAAAGTTGAATATTAAATTGTTGATTTTTATTGAATAATTAATAATAAAGTAGTTTATTAATTATTGTAATAATTGATATTAATCAATGTTATCACAGTACCAAACCAAATCATAATCGTAGCAGACCCAAACGTAATGCAATCCTGCAAACTTCTGGAAAACAAATACCAATTTCTACTAGTAAGCTATACTTCTTCGTTTGCGTTTCATCACAGTGGATACGCTATTTTACAATTACGTCCAATTATGGAACTGCAGTACTACAAGGATGTTTTGTTCCAATCAAACCCGTTCGCGATTGTGAAGAGCCAATCCAATGTTAATGTAATTATTGGAATTTCTTGTACCTAGTACAGTCCACCGTTGATTGGACCAACATTAGTTTAGTGCAAAATAAACTTCGACAGTACGAAATAAATTTGAATAAATAAAACGAAATGAGAAGTGGGAGCGGAAGGAAACATAAAGTTTCGGAATCAAACATGAAACATTACATCGAAAGCAGTGTACGTCGTGTTTACAACCAGAATTTTTAAGACACTTTTATATCCTTAATACAATGAGTATTAAGGATATAAAAGTGTCTTAAAAAATCTAGTCATCATTATTGTATACATGCCGTCCCACCCAACTTCCAATAGTGTCACATTCCGTCAGGTAAGATATAGTTACATGTACATGTTTTAAAAAAATACTTCCCTAATATCTAAATAGCACATTTCTAGAAGTGATGAAAGATTACCCTTTTTTGTTTTACCATCAAGCAAGCAAAAAATTTTCCTTGGGTTGTTTTATAGCTATCATAAACATCGGCATAATTAAATCCGTGGCTTTTTGTTGTTCGTTCTTTATTCATAAATTCAAATTTAAAGTAATTTGTTTCTCGGAAGATTTCGGAATCATAATAAAAACCTTTTGTACTTGACGATCTGACTTTTTTGGTTTTATTTATTAATTATTTAAGTTCAATTGGGAGTTACTTAATCAGGTATGCCACATGTATCGAAAATTGGAACAGACAAAATTTAGAATAGAACCCGTCTTTGTAAACATACCATAGCATGCTCTCTTTTCTGATCGACCAACCAAAAAGGAAACTTCAACAAAGACAAGCTGGAAGGAGAAATTGAAGAATCGGGATTTGGGCGTACCAACATTTCTGATTTTATCCCTAAAATTAACCCCAGCATTAAAATCTCTGAAGTTGCGAAGTCCGATCCATAGATGCAGTTTGTTATATACTTTTGGCACGTATTTTTCCAAAACTAAACAAACCTATTAAATAAGAATCCTCACTGAGGATACTTAAACATCATCATCAGCTCATTAAACGTCCTCACCGGGCACGAGCCCATACGAGCCTACCCGTAAAGGGTCTTAGTCGTCCACGCGAGCCCAGTGCGGATTGGCTGACTTCACGCACCACCTTGGATCTCTTCGCAGGCGTGTGCGCCTTCTATACTTAATCAAGTGTAAATCAAAATATAATCCTCATACCTATTGTAATCTTTTCATTATGTAAACGTCCAATCCATCCCTATTAGTGACATCGTTATTTTTAAAATCACTTATCGAGTACAAAATTGATAAACAAGATACCATCATGTGGTGTTAACATTTAATTACGCACGTAATCTCTTGTGATTGAAGATTACCGTGTGACGGGCACGTGACGCCCCACCCGGATCAGGCTCACGTCCCAGAATACAACCGAATTGTTGCCAGTTCAACCGGTTAGGGGAAATCTGTTGAAAAAAAATTAAACACATGGCTTCGATCGTACGAAATTTGATTGTAATTTCAACACTATCCATTATTCACGGTCGATCCATTATTTCGATTATTGTAATGTATCCCGTAAAATAGAAGTGTTATGCACTTTTAAGTTTCGGGATGAGGGCATTGTATCTAGTAAAATTACCGGTTATAAGAGACCTAACATCTGTTCGTTATAAGATACCTAACATCGATGGAGAATAATAACTGTCTATTCGTTGTTGTTTTCCTTCAATGTCGTTCTGTCATGGTCAGGCGTATCACTGACCATCAGGCGAGCATCCTGACAGTCCTGTATACTTAGTATCAAAAATAATCTTCATTAAGTACTGCATCATCGCCTATTAAAAACAAATAGATATTAACTGAACTTTGGTTGGTCGTCTCCTGGAGATATTCCATCTAATACAATAAAAATCTTCATGAAGAAAGAATGCTATACAATGGATGAATGCTCCGATGTGTGGACTTGTTCGAGACATAGTAATCCAGACACAAAATCTTTGTAACAAAAATAATAGTTTTATTATGTTTTTGACTGTAAGTTAGCGGCTGACTGACACAGCGCGTGTGTGTACGTCTCCAAGATCGCACGGACGACGACAGATTGAGTAATGGTTACTTTGCCGGATCCCTTTGTCCCCTTGGTGAGAGGCTTCCACCTGAATGTAGATTGTCTTGGCCGATCTGGGAGTACCTATTTAAAGGCTTCGGACATTGACACGTCGGAGTAAGGACCATTTGGCCAGATAGGGATTTTCGGATGGTCTTGATTAAGACAGCTTTTATGGAGCAGCCCAAACGTTGATTCACCATATGTCATGTCTTACTTGCCCAAGTAGCTGTTCTCAGTAGATTTAATCAAGAAAACATTGTCACTGCAGCTAACTTTTTGGCTTCTACGATTTGATTATGTTTTTCCCATCGATACGCTAAGAAGAGGAAGCATGTAATGACAAAATATCTGTGTCAAAATTGTAAAGAGAGACTAGCGGGACCGTAATCGAGTATCAATCCTTGCCCGTTCTTCTCAAAGATCTTTGGATAAATGAATGAAGAGTTTTGATGTGAGACGAAACTTTGACGTTGGATAACGTCCATGAAATATCTTTGAACATCCAAAAGCGTAAAACGTTTTCTTTTAACGAGTGATTAACCACAGTCACTTGTCATTAGGGCGGTTATCACGCGGGAATTCCACGTTTGTTCGTCATGACTAGGGCAACCATCTCTTACAGGGAAATAATCCCAACCATTTGGCGAAATATTTTTTCGACATGGCGAAAATTTTCCATATTTTTGTGCGAGTTAATTAGATATTTATTATTTCAAATTAATTTACACAGCCTCTTATCAAAACAGTGGAAGTTCACATGGTGCATCAAATATTTTTGAATAAAATTTCAATTATTTTGCGATTTTGAAAGAAAGAAAGAAGGCATTTATTAAATCTAAACATCGCATATTACAACTAATTAATGTGGGAAATGAACTATGTATATACAATTTTACTACAAACTTATGATTAACAAATATGTGGCGTGCTACGACGTCTAGACTAAACGGACTCACTCATTTTGAATGGGGGTTCTTTTTAATCTTTCAAATCACGCAGTACACTGCTGGACATACGTCTTCCCCATTCAGGACAAGAAATTCAGGTCCCCGACCCGACGACCTTTCTTAAGCAGTCAGTCCATCTGGATGGAGGAGAACGCGGGTTATTATATATACATTTTCAACTAAAATTTTAATCTATAGATATGAAATATCTCCTTCCAGCACAAGTTCCCGGATTTAACATGGCCTTTTCAAAACCTCCTGCCGTCTAGGCTTCCGGAAGCCCTTCGAACTAGGACAAATCCATGGAAATCAGAACAGATGGAAGCCCTACTCACGACGCTTAATCCCGCCAATCACGCCGCTTACGCGCGCGCCGTTAATTATTCAGCCGCACGTAAATTACACGGTGACGCCTAATTAATCCCGTCAAAATTGCTTCATATGGGGACTTGAGCTTAAATACGTGAACTGCGTAGCGGAAACCGATGGTTCCTTGCGTCATAAATTTTTGAGCTGAGAGCCATTTGCGCTCGCAAAATAGTAACTCGTAAGTAACTCGAGTTTCTTGCCGGCTATTCTCGAAGATCCTACTTATTCCGAACCGGTGGTATAGTCACAAAAAAATTGATAATAATAATAATTGACGATTCAAAAGTATCTGTAACAGATTTATTTGACTAAAGATTTTTTCTTTCTTTCTTTCAAAATGTCCGGTGAAGCTGTGAAGGCCACCTGCGGTCAAAAGTGATAATCATTCCGAAAAAAAAATTTTCCTTGCGTAGGGTAAAAACATATGGAACCAAAAACTATGCCTTTGTTTTTTTTTTAGTTGGCTCACCTCATGATATGGATTCCAATGATAGATGCAGTGTTCAAAGAAATTAATAATAGTAGGCAGTCGTCTTTCCGTCAACACTGCCCTACGACCGTCACCCGGGACGACAGATGTTAAGTCTCTCATACCCGGTAATTATACTAGCTACAGTGCTCTCATCCCGAAACACACTTCTATTTTACCAGAGACGCACAAAAATGTTTAAGAAAATTGTTAAAATACGTAATACTTTTCTATTTACTATTTCAAATGCAAAATACTTTTGTGTTTTCAAAATAATCGCTCTCATTGGAGGAGATTGTTTGATTTCTGTATCTTCCAATTGTTAGTTACTTAATTAGAATTAAATATATTTTTAAGCGACTTCAAAAAAGGAGGTTACTCAATTCGACCGTATATAAAATATGCATTTAGAATAATAAAAGAAAATGAAAATTAAAATGAAAATGAAAAGTGTTTATTCAGTTTAGGTCCTTATACGAGTAGAACACTTATGAATGTCAAATGAAGCTACCACTGGTTCGGGAGGTAGTTTTCCACTGAGAAGAAACCAGCAAGAAACTCAGTAGTTACTCTTTTCAAAAAAAATGTGTTGAATACAGAGTCATTTGTTATCAAAATAATTATATAAAGCAAATTATATTTTCAATTTTTATCGTATTATGTATTGGTAAAAATATAGATAAATAGAAGAACTTAAAACTGAAACCCTTAACTTAACTGTCATAGTTTACGGTTTATAAGTTTTATATACTTGCTTACTAAATTCAAATATAAGTTCGTATTTGCAAAATTTAACATCATGATCAAACACGATTTACGTAATTCGGCTAGACAAACAAAACACAGCGTAAACTTTCTGCATGTTAACATTTCTCAGGTACACGCCTACACAAATAATTCCACCCCCTGAAGTACTCTCGGTACTACGTAAATATTAGGCATGTATCTAGGTCGACTTGGGAAGGTCACAAATCTACTAGTATCCAAGAAAGGTTTAGAACGCCCTAAGCCTACATTGCGGTCTCGCCGAAATCTAGACCCGCAATTTCGCCTAAGCGTTTTCAATTTGCGTAAGCGTGGGTCTGAGTAAATATTATTATGTGAATTATGAATTTGCTCTCCGAACTGTCCAGATGAGATAGGTATGCCTTTATGATTATGGAGATTACTCGAACCCTCGAATAGTCTACGCCCGTTATCGTAGCGGAGTTAAATGGATTGCTATTTCTGAATACGAGAGGATAAATATTTAAGTGTTCTGCAAAGGTTGTCTTTTAAACTTTCTTAATAATTTCTTTCTGTTATTCTGCTTTTATTGCCAAAATTTTTAAAAATATTATAAATTCCAAAGTTACTCTTCCCATTTAATTTCTGAATGGTTTATTATTCAGATGCGCTTAAACTGCCGGAAAGAAATTTAAAATACATCACTTAACAAAATTTTAATAAAATTCTAAATTATATCCAAGAACATTTTTTATTTGGCGACGATTTGTTCATTCCAATAAGTGGTGTCCATTTACAAAAAAATATGTATGAGAAAACGAATGGAGAGCTTTAGCAATAGCCTGGAGGACTGTCAATTACGGCTTACTCTATAATCCAGTCGAGTATATGTTTATGTTGGTGACATAGGCATTACGAATCGGAACAACACAAACTTTCGAAGGGGAGGAATGAATGTTAAATAATTAAAATACCATAAAATAATCAATGAACAAAAGAAGAAGATCGTCGGTGGCTCAATGGTGTGGACTGTCGCCCTCTTACCGGGAGGGCTGAGGTTCACATCCCGCCACGTACCAATGTTTTCGAATTTTCAAATTATATGTACGTTATCCGACGCTCTTATGGTGAAGGAAAACATCGTGATGAAACCTTCATGCACGCCTGCAAAGAGATTCAAAGGTTGTGTGTGAAGTCGTCCAATCCGCACTGGCCCGCGTGGATGACTAAGGCCTAATCACCCTTTACAGGTATGCTCGTGCACCTCGGTGGGGACGTTTTATAAGCTGATGATAATGAATCAATGAACCCTTTTGGGTAATACCTGAAAATGATAACAAAATGTCATTAGGATATTAAAGAATTGAGAGTTCAATCAAATTCAAAAATAAGTACCATAGTAGTAGTAATAAAGTAATTACTTACGAATTTTAATTGTTAAGGATGGCTATATAATATAATGTTCATTAAGTTATTCTTTATTGTAAGATGAGGCATTACAGGATTTATTTTTGGACAATAAATATATTTTTAATATTAGTTTAAAACACGCAAAATATTAAGCAAATAAATAGGACTATGTGTGTATATTTAAAGGCCCATAGTTTATTTATAATTTTGTTTGACAATATAGATTTCGGTATATAGATTTTATTACAAATGCTTCGAAAATATTATGTAATCGAATATACAACATAGCTTTGACGATGATTGATAACCCATATGGTGTAATGGCTGAGAACTCAGCTTCCAAACCAAGAGTTCCGGGTTCCGGAAGTGTATCTACTCGTACTGTCTAGTGCGTGTTGAAACAGCCAAACTGGCTCTGGCTGTTTCAACACGCACTGTCTGTTGCCAGAGCTCGTCATTTTAAAAAGTGCATACTATTTATAAGATCAATAATTGTAAAAAACTAAACATATTTTACTATTTTAAGTTTTGTTTAATTTTATACTAACGCGCTCCAAATTTTCCTCTCAGTCGTAAGCCAGTGGAAGTGTCGAAGATTTAATTCCATTCGCTTTGTCACGTGCTATGACGTTAACGGGGCGAGCGCTTCTACCTTTTGCATTTCGGCCCAATTTGAACCGAAGCTGAAAATAGCCTAGAGCGAGGACCTCTCTAGTAAAAATGCGCTGGATTAACATGTTACGGGCCGGAGACACCTGCCACTGGCCTTTACCGTGAATATTACATGTTTCTACTTGTCCATTTGTGAAAATGTACGTCTGTTACGTAAGGATTTGTACAATGGTTTCTTTTGCCGGTGCTGAAATTTTGTATTGGAAAAAATGTTGCCGTCGGCACCCACAGTTTAAATTAAAAATGGCGGTTTTATTGCTAATGAAGCATATTTTAGGCAATTTAACTGTATATGAAGATAGCATAACAAAGTAGGGAGTTGGCAGAAGCAAAGCTAAGCATGACCGACAAATATGGATGGATTTTTATTTATTTATTATGATGTGTTTATCTTCTAGATCAGTGAATGCCTTTACAACTTCGGTTTGTAACAACGTGCTCAGTGAAAATTTAAATAATAATATTTCAAATATCAAGTAACTAATCAGATAGCCCTAATCTAATGGAAAAAAATACTATCTTTTTTAAGTTACGAAGTGAACAGGATGGTCAGGACGCTCACCTGATGGTAAGTAATACACCTGACCATGACAGAGCGGCATTGAAAGAGACCAACAACAGATAAATAGTAATAGTAATTATTATCAATCAATGCCGCACTGCGCCCCTCACCTGAGACAACAGTTATTAGGTCTCCTATACTCGGTAATTTCGCTAGCTACAGTGCCCTCATCCCGAAACACAAAAGTGTATAGCTCTTAATTACACGGGACGATATCTGGTACTGCGGATAGGAACCTAGACGACTCAGTATCAAGTCTACCACCAAGTAATCCATCTGTTTATCTTTTAAAAATTAATGCGAAGTTTCGTCAATAGTAGGTCGGTAATTAATTTCATAATAAATCCTCGCTATAATTAAAAGGAATTCCCTAATATCAAAAGGATAAGATACGCTATATCGATAATGCAAAGGCCGTCATCCAAAGAGGAGGATAAAGGAATTTTTAATCTTGCCTCTTAATAATATGCTACGATCGTTTGATCCCCGGCCTAAGCATGTCTTCCATCATAGAGCCTTTTTAGGGGTCCCTCTTATTATTGTGTAAAAGAAAATAAATTTCGAATTGTAGCTATAATGTTAGAACCGATAGTAATAAAGAAAACTGTACCTGTTCAAATTAGATCAAATTTAATTTTCATATCAAATAAGTAATCATTAAAAATTTCAAAAAATATTATTTACTACACTAGCTAGTAATGTTCTAGTAAAATTACCGGGTATTAGAGACATAATATCTGTCGTCTCGGATAACAGGCGCAGGGTACCGCAGTGGTAAATAATAATAGATATCCACTGACATTCACACAGCGCCATCTAGCCCTAAGTTAAGCGTAAAGTCTGTATTATGGGTACTAAACAACGGATAAACATACTTATATACATTTTGTTTTGTAAATACATACACATTATACATAGAAAACACCATTACCAGATACGTTCATGTACACAAATGTTTGTACTGCCCGGGGTTCGAACCCGGAACCCTTGGTGTAGCAGCCGACGTCTCAACCGCTACACCAAAGGGGTCGTCTGGTAATGGAAAATAATTAATTCTTAATTATGGGTAATATCTTTCAAAACTGCATCTGTCATAGTCAGACGTATAACTTACCAGCAGATGAACGAACTGACAGTCCCGATCACTTAATGACTTAAAAAAATAAAAACATACTATTAAATGATTCTTTAAGTTTAAACTACATTTATTGATAGATTAAATCTTAGTGTTACAATATTATGACTGTTTCCCGCGTACAATGCTAATGTCAAGAGCGAGATATTAGTGACGTGGCATCACTCTTCAATTAATTAGGGATGGGTAGCGTTGGTCGTTTCTTTTCCATCTAACAATACGAACATGTGTAGATCTAGGCAATTCCACTGCCCACTTAATGGCATTGCCTAAGTATCAGCTACAATGAACTCTCAGGCAATGCCCTTTACTTGGAACCAAAAGGCATGTAAAATATTCGAAGTGCTATAACCTACCAACGCTTTTCATTTTAGCATTTTTGTACCAATGTCATGAATTAATCTTGTATATTATCAGCCCAGTCATTGATTGTCTGTTGGAGAACTTACAAGTTCCAAACTAATTTCGATTACGTACAAAGGATTTATACCAACGAAAATACAAATATTTTTAAACCTTCATGTCCCGCATCGATAGATTCAGTTGGTTAGATTTTTTCACTATAACTGCGTATGCGGTAAAAGCTTAACCGTATTGCGAGCAGTTCAATTTGTTGGGAAAATTGCATTCAGTGACCCTGAAAGTTGATTTTTATTGGGCCATTATTATGTTTGGTGCCTTTGTGGTTGGAGATAGGGTATGCTTTGTGGAGACGCGTTTCAGGGATCTGGGCCTACAATCGGAGCTGAATAAGGGAAATCATAATGCGAGTTATGATATATTTCTTTGCGTTGACATTGTGACGTATTTTCCGACTTTGTCGTATTTGACTAAATAGGAATGTAGGGAAAACTGTTGCTACGACAAGGTTGTACGATTGAATTTAGAACACCTTATCTATTTACCGAAGGTAATAAGGTAGGGGGACCTTTTATTATTAAATTTATACGATGGGTTTTACATATGTTACTGAGCAGTATAACTTATGTAGGCATTTACTTTAATTATGTGATCAAATATACGTAAAGTTTATCGAAAATGTTTTCTTTGCCGTTGTAACATACGAATTTTTAAAAGCAGTCGCACTTTGTTACAGTCATCATCATCATCAGCTCATTAAACGTTTCCACCGTGGGGCACGAGCCTACCCGTGTAGGGTGATTAGGTCTTAGTCGACTTCACACACAACCTTTGAATCTCTTCGCAGGCGTGCATGAAGGTTTCCTCACGATGTTTTCCTTCATCCTAGAGCGTCGGATACATACATATATTTTCGAAAATTCGAAAATACATTTGTACGTGTCGGGATGTGAACCTCAGCCCTTCCGGTAGGAAAGCCACACCATTGAGCCACCGACGCTCCAATATTCTGTACTTAAAATAAAATAGGTATATACTTAATATTTAGGTGTTAATATATCGCACCTTTCATATTATAGGGGCACAATTCGAAACATGATTATTGGGATAACGCGTTTGAAGATTCTTGAGCGCTTCTGTTCTCACAAAATCAGTCATAAATAAATTAAAACATTAATTGCAAAATAATAGAATATTATAAGAGTATGTCCGTTAGTTATGAATTACTTATATCATATTTAGTTTATCCCAGCATTTTAAAAATATGCCACTTTACTCGGAAAAATGAAAAAGGCATAAACTAAGTTTCCACGGCTTTATTGCACGTTCTGACTCTTTCTATCAAGAGCGTCATGTAGATATGTTGATTTTGGGCCCGTTTATAAGTAAAACTCAAAAATGCTATTTTTTGAGATGTGCCCCTATAGTATGAAAGGTGCGATATATATATCGATTATAAGTTGTACGGTATCTAATACGATGTCATTTGGGACTAAATATTAACTTCAAATGTACATTCTGAACATATGTATATATTATTATATCACTATAGATGTGAACGGTTAGAAAAGGAAATAGCATTACGTTTTTAGTTTTTTTATACTCATTCAAAAGCTTAAATCAAAAGTTTTCTTTAAGAACCTAAACTGAATAAACACTTTTCATTTCGAATAGAACGGAACTCAACTCGAGATTAATAGCATTGTAGCATTTTTTACTATTTGAAAAGTTGACGCACTGGATGACTAGGCTGAAAAGCAGGCTTCCGCTGTGGCTAGCCTTACATGTTGTAAAAACTGTGATTAATTCACATAGCGAGGAGCGCTTTAGCTACGAAGTTTTCGGTCCGGAAAGAGGCCCAAAGTCGCCCGAAACATCTACCCTCTTTTACACTGTGTGCAAAGATATAACTTGTCTGGATGTCGCATTAGAGGATTTCTTTAAAACGCATTCGAAAATTTAAATTAACATTTCGGAAGTAAACATTATCTTGAGTTGAGCTGCTCAGTATCTTGAACAAATGTTCTTACGACAAAAATAAACCAATATTTTGCATTTTACTACAGTACAATAACGTAAAAAAAGACTTATTTTATAATTGAGACCGCAGCCTAGGCCTTGAGGTATCTCCTTTCATCAAAAGCACACAGATAGTTGGGTAATGGCAGCAGCTTGAGCTTGACTTGGATCTAAGTAATCTGGGACGTAAGGAGTCAATAAAAATATCAATCAATCAAGCATTTATTGCTATTCCATAATGAATATAAGTTGACAATTTTATTTATATAGGTACATTATGGACCCAGTCGGGCACAGCAACTTAGGAGAGAGGGGGCATTTTATACTTTTACGATAAAATCTTCAATTTGAATTTCAGTTTAATGTGATTGTGGTGTATCATAATTGTAATGTCCTGATAATCCTTGATAATATCCCGCTCAAGGAAAACAACTCCACGTATCCGTTACCAAATTTATTGCGAAAGTGACAAGACAAACCACTGACATGTTCTATGTCATCTACAATATATTGCAATAATATAAATTATTTTGATTTAATTTAAGTCAGCTTGATTTTTATGTTGTAAATTAATTTAAATGTTATTAATATTATTATACGTATTATTGTATATATATTATTATATGTATAATTGTATTGTATTAATATGTATAAATAATTAAACCTTTAACTACCATGGATGTCTAAAAGTGTCTAATATCTGGTTATCTACGAATCTAATTTAACGAATAAAACGAATAAATAAAACCAGCATCGAAGCAAGTAAATTTGCCATAATTGACAATTCTATTTATTTTAACTCCGAGTCTGCACTACACGGTTACCAAATTGTTTTTTTGTGGGTAACACGGCGGGTAATTTAGAGGGTAAGGATCTGTCTTGGCTGAAATTAATTGGTTTGTTTTTACAGCGTCGGATCCTGTACGCTGTTCAGTCACTGTCAATTATCATTAACTCAATTTCGGGTAAAAACAATAGAGAAAGAATAATACGTGACCAGAAGCCGTAATTTGGATATACTCGTATGTATACGTTTTATACATTTGGTGTCGAGACTTTAACTTCTTTTTTCGGTAGCATAGTTAAGAGAAGCATCAATATTATTACTTATTTAACTGAAACTACATTTAAAATGCGTGCTACCTACTAACAAATGAAGCCGAGATATGAATACTGACTCTGGGATTGGTTCATAAGTTTGAAATCACTCAACGGTCAATGGAGCGAACTAAGCTCACGGTCTAACTAAGCTTAGGGATGAAACCAGACATGAAAGAAGATCATCTATGTTCCTGCTTAGCTCGCCAGATCAATAAGTTAAAATTAAGTGGACCGTTGAGTTATGGCCGTCACAGCACCATGCGTAGCGAAAGACGTCTTCGGGACCAAAAGACCGTTGACTTGCGGAAAATCGGTTGTTAAAGTTGAATGATAAAAGTGGAGGACCGGACTAATTTACGAATAGGTTGAAAGGACACAATAACTTAACACTGTAGCTTAACTTATTTTGTTTTGCGTTACTAAAAATAACATATATTTTGATTTTAAATGTATAAATATGAAAAATAACCTAAGCTTATTTCATTGCCTTTAAAAAAACGTAGTCGAAGACTGTTTATTAAGTATATAATCATTACAATTTAATTTATAATGTGTGGTCTCTCCTTATATTCAACTATTATAATTAAATTGAAATATGAGGGCAGTATATGGTAACAGAGGTTAAGGTGGACGTAGCCCATCATCAACGTCAGCTTATTAAACGTCCCCACCGAGGGGCACGATGATACGGCCTTAGTCGTCCACGCGGGCCCTGTGCGTGATGGACGACTTCACGCACAACCTTTGAATCTCTTCGCAGGCGTACGCAGGTTTGGTGACGATGTTTTTCTTCACCATAAGGGGACGTAGCCCATAGGTAGACGAAATCCTCCACCGCGTATATCATGGGGAGTGTTCTGAGGAATTATTCGAACTCGTTCCGGCTGCTACATTTCACCACCGCACTTCGAGGCAAAACTCAAAATTTCATCCTCACCACCTAGATGAATGGAAGTCCTCGACAGTGCGTTTTTGTCGTAATTTCTTGCCACGAACGACGAAATTGTGGAATCAGTTGCTGCCGGAGATATTTCCTGAGCGATACGACCTGGCGACCTTCAAAAAAAGAGCGTTTTCCCTGCTGAAAGGCCGGCAACGCATTTAAGTGCCCTCTGGTATTGCAAATGTACATGGGCGGCGGTGACATTTACCATCAGATGAGCCGTTGCTCGTTTGCCTGCTATAGCATAAAAAATCGTCTGCCACAAGACCCTTTATGATTATTATGAATTCTTCTTTAAATAATACAAATAGATTTCTGTTTCTAATAATAAGTAAGCAAAACACGATTGCTAATTACCGCACCATTATTTGGAATTACATGTTTGTCTGAATGGATTTGAAGGGAATAATTTAAAAAATGTTATGACTGAAATTAGAATTAATTGCTGAAGTTCCGTGCTCGTGTCTGAAATATGTCCTTGTTTGCGCTAGCTCTTTGAATTATTTCAATCTCTCTCGTGACAAATATTTTTTAGTTGTACCTCGTATTTACTGAGTTATTCAGCATGATTTATTTCCTATGAAACAATTGAATTCCTACTAACTTTGTTTGCTTGCAATAACAACTACTGGATATTTTGTTGACATTTTCTTAACTTCAAAAGAAATAAAGACTTTTAATTAAATAAATTAATTTTGATATCGTAAAAAAACACAAAATGAATATAAAAAGAGACACGGTTATTTATATTTTCAGAAATTTATATAATAATATATTATTTATATCCCTAAAGACATTAATCATCACTGCAAGATTTGCATCCTTGGGAAATATTATAAAAATACAAAGTGAAAATTATTTTCTAATTTCAACAAATTGAACTTCAGATTAAAGTTATCCTACCAAAAGTATTTCATGTAAAATTTTGCCCAAACGACCATATAAAGGTTTCGCTGTGAAAGGGTCTCTTGTAGAGCCAAGCTTCTGAATCTTCACGACCCAAATCTACCAACCTTAATTTAACAAATTCTACATATCAGTAAATATTTACGTCTTTCACCGTCGTGTGTGTGATTCGGATATTTGGTTTTAATCTAAGGTCAGTAAAAAAAATCATACCCAACAATGGACTAGTTTGTAACACTAAATGCATTTGCTTACTTTTTGAAACTTTATTTTTAATAATGACCTCTTATTTGTCAATTCTTCCTAATAAATAATTAAAAGCGCCTATTTGATATTTATCGGCATAACTTGATCGCAAACTTCAATAAGCCCTTAAAAGTAAACAAAAACTCGCACCTTAAAAGCGAGACGCTATAATCGAGTTCTTGATTAATAAAACCATTCAGGCTGCCAGCAAAAAAGTGAGTATAGCGGGTTGAATTTAAAAAGTTTCCGCCCAATCGGTCGAGAGCAACTCTAATTGTGTTTACGAGTTAGCCTCAAACTTTTTCTATCAAAAGTTACGCCAATCTACCGTTATAAAAAGTATTTAATTTCCCGCTTAAAGTCACATCGCGCCCAATTTTGAAATTTATTTTTAATTCCGAAGCTAGAACACGCTCCGTTGATGGAGTTCTCTTTGCAATGGCACGGCGGTGTTGTGAGCAACTCGATTTTTGCCCGCGAAACCGTTTTGTGAAGTTTTTTAACTGTATTCATTTCCGCGTTATTGGTTATCAACTTGAAATGAACTTCTTCACTTTTGAATGCTGACGTTAATATGATTTTATACAAGTATTGTTTTTTTATTATTTAAGATACTGTATGGTATGGCTCAATGTGAACTGTCGCCTTCCTTCCGGGAGGGCTAAGGTTCAAATCCGACACGTACTAATGAGTTTTCGAAAATATATGTACGTTATCCGATGCTCTTACGGTGAAGAAAAAGCAACGTGGGGAAACCTTCATGCACGCCTGCGAAGAGATTCGAAAGTTGTGTGTGAAGTCGTCCAATCCGCACTGGGCCGCGTGGACTACTAAGGCTTAATCCACCCTATCGGGTAGGCTCGTGCCCCTAGGTGGGACGTTTAATGAGCTGATGATGATGATGGTATGGCTATATACATATAGGAAATTGATTTCGTTTATACTTTTAGATAGATACTTCTTCGATACTTTACGTGTGAAAAATCACATATGGTAATTGCATAGTGATATAAATGGATATGAAATACATATTTCATCAGGGCCGTTCACTTATTTACCGTATGCTAGTTTTAAATATAAAAGATATAGAGAGAGAGCGCAGAGCTTGACGGTTAGAGGCAACATGTTGACTCGCAGATTTCATCGCTGTACAGAACAGGTAAAGGTTACGCTTTTCAAAGCTTTCTGTCAAAATATGTACACGGGGATCTAAGTGGGTCAGACATGCCAAAAGGTCGCTTGA
>PQWD01009288.1:0-13263 GCA_019425675.1 Leucinodes orbonalis
AAAAAATAGAAACTCTTTCAAATTAGTCACAGAATATTTCTAATTTGTTCGAAGGCTTAATGATGGTGTATTTATTTCAGACCTAAAAATTTCTATTTTAATATTAATAGCAAAATATTTATTGTTGATGGTGGATAGCTGATGGATGTCGACTACTAGGGATCGGTCGTGCATTCAAATCACTACACACAAGTTTTTCAATTTGAAAGTGTCTTGCGCTAACTATTCAATTTATAAAATATATATTAGAAACCTAGATACCATTTTTAAGATCTACACAGTTATACACACACGGGAGGTTTGATAGAAAAAAAATTTGATTTTCAGTTCAATGTATGGGGAACCTAAATATATTATTATTTTTTCAAGTTTCTTGTCGAAACCTAATAGCGGTTCACAGAATACATACATTTACAAAGTTTGATTAGTGTAGTGTTTATAGTTTCGGAGGAAAAAGGGGTTGTGTTATTCGGACGGACGGACGGACAGACAGACTTGACGAATCTATAAGGGTTGTTTTTTGCCATTTGGCTACGGAACCTAAACGCTGGATCATTCTGGCGGGAAGTGAAGTGTCATGTGATCAGTTTTGTCTAATTTCGAAAATTTACAAGACATTATTTGAAAGTTATATATTGCAAAGACTTATTTTTAAACTAAAGTATTAAAATAAAATAAAAATTATTTAAGTAACTACTCGTAGTTCTTGATAACGTACGCAAGTTAACCAGACCATTGAAATACAAACATGGAGTCGTATTAAAAAACTTGCGAGCTCCACGTTATTAAGCGACGTCCGACGTCAGTCTATCTAGAATTGATCTGAACTGTCTAGAATACAACAAACACATTTAAATATACTTTATACAATTTCACTTTGTCCTATTTAAGGTTTCAAAATCAAAATTTCGTAACGCTATGTTATTTAAACTAATTGTCAGGATTAATTATAAAGAAGCGTAGGCCGACCCCAGATGGACGGATGACCTGGTTAAGGTGGCAGGTAGCAGATGGATGTCAACTGCTGGGAATCGGCCGCGTGGAAAATCATTAGGGGAGGCTTCGTTCAGCAGTGGACATAACAGGCTGTAATAACTAAATCATCTATTATCTTATGTTTTCGAATCCTTAAGATTCACGGGCAAATAGTGGCCCGGTCCTTTCGAAGGCATGTGTGGGGCCGAAGCCAAAGCACAGAGGCCCTTTTTCGAATGTTTAATCTTTGTATACACGTGACGGGTGCATCATAGAATGCAACAATACGATAACCCATGATGACCCTGCCAGGTGTAAAGACTATTGCAAATATGAAACTACGATACCGGGCTATGCAGTTATTAATTATTATTCGATTATGATGATGATAGGATCTAGAAAATGGACGTCGGTGGCTTATTTGTGTGACTGTGATGATCTATAGGGTGCAGTTCAAATCCCGCCAGTACTGATCTTTTCGAATTTCGACATGATATGTACGTATATCCGAGGCTTTTACGGTGAAGGAAAACATCGTGATTCAATGGTTGCGTGTGAAGTCGGCCAATCCAAACTGGGGCCGCATACACGACTACAGCCTATACACCCTCTACGGTATCTTTACAATATGGTAGTTGCCAAACCCACGATTGATCAAAGCAATAATTTATTCATATTTTATTTTGTAATACTTGTATGATTATTCTATTTGGTATAGTTTCATAATATGAGTACAATAATAGGTCGATTGTATGCCAAAGATTCAGATTTAGAGCGTCGGTGGCTCAGTGGTGTGGACTGTCGCCTTCCTACCAAGAGGGCTGAGGTTCAAATCCAACACGTACCAATGTGTTTCGAATTTTCGAAAATATATGTTACGTTATCCGACGCTCTTACGGTGAAGGAAAACATCGTGAGGAAACCTTCATGCACGCCTACGAAGAGATTCGAAGGTTGTGTGTGAAGTCGTCCAATGCGCACTGGGCCCGCGTGGACGACTAAGGCCTAATCACCCTATACGGGTAGGCTCGTGCTCCTCGGTGGGGACGTTTAATGAGCTGATGATGATAATGCCAAAGATTCAAAATGCAACCTGTACACCAGTAACTACAACCATAACCCACGTACATTCTTAAGGCCAATGGAGATCGATAAACAAACGCAAGCAAGCCAATACATGATTGTATTGAAAGCCCTTTTGCAGTACATTGCATTAGCGAATGCTTGAGTGCATGAAAAATGCACTGAACTAAACCTTAAGTATTAATACTAGCATTGTTGTATGGTTCGACGCAGGCTTTTTTAACCATCCGTTTATGTTTAACTAGCCGACTCGGCGAACTTTGTACCGCCTAACAGTCAATTGATATCGTGTTACCTTTAGCTGAACTAATTTTTATAACATTTAATTTATGAACGCACGCGTAAACGTTAATCATTTGTTATTATTCCTGAACGCATGTCAACTATTACTTGTAGTATTTGATAGAATGGACAGCAATGTTTGACAGGTACGAAACAAAGCAACATTTAGGAAAAATTATTCATGTTTTATAATTATGTTTTCATTATTTTTAAGATATAATAATTATAATAAGTTTATTTCTCACCATAAATCACAAGCTTACAAACATAAATTACAACACAGTAAATAAAATACTTATGGTGGGTTGACACCCGGACTAGGATGACTCCTGTATTTCAGGTTATCAACCCTCCACCTCTTACAGTGATCCTTTTTAAGAATAATATCGTAGCATTCATAATTAAAATTAAATTGTGTATAAAATAAGTACATCCACACAACAAAAATAAAAACACATTGTAGGGTATATATACACACATATATTCTGCTATTCGGAGCGGGGACAAATTCAACGAACCAAAAACCATGAAAATTGGTCTAGCCGATCTCGAGTTATAAGTGTTGTAACAAACCCGACTTTGTTTTATATATTTTTCATATTCTATATGTTTGTTCCAAATAATACACACTAAACTCTCATTAGATTACTAAAGCCTTAGTAGATTGCGATCATCATATACCCACATGATGATCAAGGATACATACGTGATTAAATGATTATTGACTGTTTCTTGTTTGTGAGTCTTTTTAATTTCATCATCATTAACAGCTCATAAACGTCCCCACCGAGAGGCACAAGCCTACCCGCAAAGGTTATGCAAGTCAAGTCAAGTCAAGTCGTCCACGCGGGTCCAGTGCGGATTGGCCAACATCAAGCACAATCCTTGAATATCTTCGTAGGCGCAGGTTTCACCACGATGTTTTCCATCACTGTAAAAGCGTCTGATAAACGTGTATATAATTTCGAAACTTTGAAAGTATATTGATACGTGGCGGGGTTTGAACCTGCAACTTCTACATCTGAAGACATCAGTCCACATCAATGAGCCACCGACGCTCATTCATTAATCTCGGGGCACGGCAGTGCCCCCGCCAAGACGAGCCAAGCGAAGCGCAAGAGCGGCACTACCTAGCTTTTCTCGAAGTGTTTCGTGTATTTTGAACTCTCATAGAGTTGGTTTTTGATGCACCAGATATTTTCTTGGCAACATTTTACGTAAGATGTTTCTGGTGGGATAATATCTAAATAAAATCATACAAAACCGTACAAACCAAAAGCACTGCTAACCACTCCGAGCCAGTATACATGCCTTAACAATAAAGTTAATTATGAAAATAAGGTTTGTGTAAAATGCAAATCCTGAAACAAGAGCGTGTTCAAATTTAAGGCTCGTACCCTCACTGAGTCGAGTGGAGGCTTTGTATCCCAAGGGTCTATTGTGTGGTTCCGTTCTTAGAAAATATTCTATAGCGATGCTACGTCTATGTCTTTATTATCTCGAATATAGTCTATTAAATAGGGCAATAGCCTTCGTCAATGAGTTTTGAAGAACGTTTAAGACTATTTAGCTAACTAACATCAAACTAAAAACCTTAAAAAGTAAAGTTTTTTTATGTTATAAGTGTACAGGACTGTCTGCACGCTCACCTGATGGTAAGTGATACGCCAGACCACGACAGAGCGCATTAAAGGAGACCAACAACTGATAGACAGTTATTATTCTCCATCAATGCTGCACTGCGCCCGTCACCCGAGACAACAGATGTTAGGTCTCTTATACCCGGTAATTTCACTAGCTACAGTGCCCTCATCCCGAAACACAAAAGTGCATAACACCTGTTTCACGGGATGATATCTGGCATTGCGGTGGTACCTACCTAGACGACTAAGTATCGAATCTACCACCTAGTTAACTATAATAGGCACATTACAAAAAACGATCATGGACGTCTAAATATATGGATAGACTGTCATTTATACAGAAAATGTGACCCGGAAATGACAGCTGCTGTCTATGTCATTTCGACAAATATTTTTTAGATATTTTTGGTATCAAAATTTTTAAATTTTAAACAAGAAATATGTTATTGAATTGTTTAATAAAGTACGAAAAGTAATTTTTGTTTTATTTCCTTTTGATCACTTCGGTTTTTGCACGGATTTGATTCGCAAACCAGTTTTTGACAAATTTTTTTTCGCCTCTGTTGACAGATGTGATCCAAATGTATTAATTTTCCATATAAAAACTGACCGAATTTTGACGCATGTATGTTAGTCAGCGAGACTTTGTCTGTATGTCCATAGTTATGCCTTATTAAATTTCGATACGGGGTGTATCTTTAGCAAAACAGCAGTATCTATTTCTGTATCTCGGATCATAAATTCGAACCAATCAAAGCGTTCACCCTAGCTCGTTTAATAAATGTTTATTGGATATGTTCAACTCCAGATTCGTAAAGTTACGCTAATTGAGATTATTTTGATAAATCTCTCTCTCTCTTCAACCTTTCGCAGTCCACTGCTGGACGTGTCTCCCCATGCGCAAAATGGAGGAGACCTTTTCAAACATATTGCATATTTATAACTTAACGCGTACCCAAGTATCTAATGCTATTAAGCGGTCGTACGTAGCACGGGTGGATGCTCACAACATACAATAGTTGAATCCATTGTCTACGCGCGTGCTACGTTCGAGCGGTTAAAGATGTAAAGGCCTTCCATAAACAGGAAATCAGTTGTTTATAGCAATATCTAAGGGAAAGATCATCGTCAGCATGTCAAAGTCCACTGCAGGGACAGGCCTTCTCTAAGCATATCTATGGGTAATTGTGTCGTCACCCACAGGTGGACCCAAATGAGGTTGGTGTGTTCAACGTCCTAAAGTTGTGAACGAACGGTTTAACGTGCCCTTCAAACTAAGATGAACAATGAACTAGCTAGATGCACAAACTGACTCCAAAAGTGTCCGCAGTAAAATTCCCCATCGTATCAGTTGGGCAGAATTTTCATGCATAATTTCTTATTTATAGGTTCTTTCCGAATCGAAAGATAAGACAGTAAAATCACGAATACTTGATTTACGTGTGTATCATTTAACAATTTAACAAAGTGGAAACGTGGCTAGTCGCTACCATAGAACCCTCAGTTATGAAAATAACACAAAATTGAAAAAAATACCCTCAACTTTCTTCAATAACAAACTTCCAACAGTAGTTATTAATTGGTACTTTTAAAACTTGAATCGAGTTTTCTTACAAATGTCGGGTAGTGGAAAGTAGTGTTGGTCCTTCGAGCCGGATCGCGGCTTTCTTCCGCAACAACTGCTGGACAAATCAAGCGGCACGTGCTTCCCTCATCTATAATTCATGCCGTCCACCTGAAGCTACCGTCCGCTGTAGGTATCGATTCTTAGTAGGGATGTTACGCCATACAAAAAGTGAACATTTTGTATGGCGTTGCGTCAATGTGTAAAACACGATTTTAAAATATAATTTCATAAGTTCGGGCTTGGATTTATATTTTCCCAAAGGAAATGTTGTAAAAGAACGTCTGCGTTTTAATTTTTTTTTGGTACATACTAATATACTTATGTTAAAATATTTATTTCTTTGAATAATTCCCTAAGTGAATCACGCGATTTAAGGCCATATATGGTACGGATGGCCCTTTTCTGCAATACAAAAATAGTGTGTATATCAGCAGCAGACCCATAAAAATAGGCCATAGGAAGGACATCACACTGTGAAAATAGCTAAACTAAACAAGTCTCGCGGCATCAATATCAGTTAGACGTCTAATCTCTATGTCGTCATCTAATCTTATGCTGTGTGAAATGAAATGAAAAAAATCTTTATTCAATTAAGTCTTTAAAAACACTTTTGAATCGTCAAATTAATAATAAATTTTAAAGCTAGTTTGAATCTACCACTGTGTAAAGAAAACATGGACTGCGGAAGGACCACATGTAAAGAAAACTTAGACTGCGGTCTTGGTCTTTTATTGTATTAGAAATAATACTATATAATAAATAATATAGGTCAGCAGTCCTCTGTTCTCGTCAGTCGAATCCTCAGTCTATTTTAGTCGTCGAATATAATAGTCATAGTCTTACTGGCCAGTCTAAACCAAAAAGTCCGTAACACACTGGTTAGGAAAATTGGTTCCTCTGAGAAGACCCTGGCAAGAAACAGTTGTTGGCTAATGATGATATGTGCGTGTGTGCGTTTGGCTGCCATCTTACCTGACGAAAAGTGACGATGCAGTCTAAGATGTATCACGCAAACTCAAATAATGTCTATTCACTGTTGCCTTGAAAATCCCTAAATTGTATGTATCGGGAAACACAGACGCAGGAAGGTCATTCCACTGCCTTGCAGTTCGGACGATGAAAGAAGAACCGAACTTTTTGATACGAATGGGTGGTATATCGACAACAAAGGGGTGGAATCCCTCCCTACGACGAGTTGTCCGATTAAAAAATGGTGCTGGGGGAATTAAATTGTGTAATTCCAACGCACACTCTCCGAAATGCAACCTGTAGAAGACGGACAGACACGACACTAAACGGCAATGTTCAAGACTATGCAGCCTACCGGTAATAGACTCATTACCAATCAGTCTTCTTGCCCGTCAGTCTATAGCATCCAGGGTTTCTAGCTGGTAACGGGCAGACCCGTCCCACAAGTATGAACAGTACTTTAGTAGTAGTGATGATATAAAAATAAAAAATATACATGTAGATTTGAGTATATTAATTGCGTGCCAACACTGCCAACCCTAACACGTCCTGGTTGCTCGCTTGAGCTTAACCGATTTGTGATTCTCAGATTGTCTCAATGAATATTGTAAATATACGTTTTTATGTTTTCATTTGACTTGCATTTTATTCATATTCTATCCACTATAAATATGATTCGAAGATTGACGATCCATCTGATGTAAAGCTTAAGTTTTTTTATGTGTAATATGTATGTATTTACAAAAAAAATGTATATCAGTATGTTTATCCGTTGTTTAAAGACACTTAAGATGCTTAAAGACGAGTCTGAGCAATGCGTCCTACCCGCTAACATACGCAGCTGAGACATGGACACTGACTGCGGGATTGGTTCACAAGTTCAAAGTCACTCAACGCGCAATGGAGCGAGCTATCCTTGGAGTTTCTCTTAGGGATAAGATCAGAAATGATTAAAGAGAACTAAAGTTACCGACATAGCTCGCCGGATCAGCAAGTTGAAGTGGCAGTGGGCTGGTCACGTATGTCGCAGAACCGATGGCCGTTGGAGCAGATGACTTCTGGAGTGGAGACCGCGTCTTGGCCGGGATATCTGGCACAAAATGGGGAGACCTACGTCCAGCAGTGGACTGCGATAGGTTGAAGAGAGAGAGATCCGTTGTTTAGTACCCATAATATAGGCTTCACGCTTAACTTGGGGCTAGATGGCGATGTGTTAAAGTCAGTGGATATTTATTTATATTATTCAGTAAATAAGAGCGTCGGTGGCTCAATGGTGTGAACTGTCGCCTTCCTACCGAGAGGGCTGAGGTTCAAATCCCGACACGTACCAATGTTTTTCGAATTTTCGAAAATATATGTACGTTATCCGACGCTCTTACGGTGAAGGAAAACATCGTGAGGAAACCTTCATGAACGCCTGCGAAGTGATTCGAAGGTTGTATGTGAAGTCGTCCAACCCGCACTGGGCCCGCGTGGACGACTAAGGCCTAACCACCAATACGGGTAGGCTCGTGCCCCTCGGTGGGGACGTTTAATGAGCTGATGATGATTCAGTAAATGTCCAAACTATTCAATAGATGTCTCACCACAGCGTTTTAGTTAAATATGAACGACTCGATAGGCCGCTCGGCCGATGGAAATGTGAGCATGAATTAAAGATGAGCAGAGCGCAACACTTGTTCTTATGGAGGGAGGCGTCGCAATATCCGGCACCGAAGGACCATTCTTTGGTTTCCTCGCGAAAAAATATTCATTACCCCCGCAATGTACGTTTTATAGGGATTTGTATTCTATTTGAAGAATTATTTTGAATCTTATTACAGTTCTTTGATGGTGGAACTATTTGACAGTTTGTAGTCCGGTTTTAGACTGTAGGTAAGGTATTTTTTTCCGATAACACTATCGACAGATGTTAGGTCTCCTACTCGGTAATTTTACTAGCTAAAGCATATCCCGAAAGAACAGAAGTGCAAAACACTCCTATTTTATGGGACGATATCTGCGGTGGTACCTACCTAGACTTTTCCTTTTATATTTGTAATCTACAATATATACGTATTTTAATACATAACAATATAAATGATGACATAGTAGTTTCGTGCTTTTGATTTTGTACTCTTTCTATGATGCGTTATGGTCAAAATTAATAATAATTTTAAATAATTTTACATTCTAAATATAACAATAAATAATGAATATCCACTGACATTCACAAAACGCCATCTAGCCCCAAGTTAAGCGTGAAGCCTGTATAATGGGTACTAAACAACGGATAAACATACTTATTTACATTTGTGTTGTACACACATATAAACATAGGAAACACCCAGATTATTACAAACAGACACTCATGCACTCAAATGTTTGTACTGCCCGGGGATCGAACCTGGAGCCCTAGGTGTTGCAGTCGAAGTTTCAACCGTAACACCAAATGGGTCGTCAAATAACTATACGTATGTGTCACGGGGCTCGGTCGTTTTTGACGTGTCTTCGTGATTGTTCATCTAGTTAGTAAATTATTGAACCAAGTCATGCACACAACTGCTTGTATTGCCGAGAATCAAATCCGGCACCCTTGGTGTAGCAGCCGACGTCTCAACCGCTACGCCAAGTGGGTCGTCAAATATAAAAGATGTGATCCCCCGTAATCTTGCAGCATAGGCCATTTGTTATTCACAACACACGTAAACATCTCGCAGAGTTATTGACAAAGCGGGCAGATCCCATAGGAAGCGATGTTATCGTATCGTGAAAAATGTCAAAGACGCACACACAGCTCCAGCGGTGAAGAGTAATGAGAAATTTTATTATTTTTAAAATTTTCATGTGCTTTTTAGGAATTAAAAGAATTTATTTGATTTTAATAAAATACAGTACATTAACTAGTTTCGATGTCAGGGTTCACCTTTTGCTAGAACCATAAATTGTGCCTTTAATGATTTAATATGTATAACACCTGGGTTATGAATAAATTATCATTAATATTATTGGAAACGCGCGCAGATTTATTTGGGCTTATTAAAAAAAGTGTCTCAATAGTGAAATTTTGCACTCATTCGTTCTGTTTTATGGTAGATTTAATCGGAAATAACATAAAACAATTCAGACTACTATTTTGAAACCATAATTATTAAAGTTGTATCGGAATATCAAAACAGGATTGTAAACAGTTGTTATCCAAATAAATTGGTCAGTCTTTATGGCAAAAAAATGTTGACTATTAGTTATTTTTCTCACGAAATTGCTCTCCAATAGGCACAGCAGTATGTCACACCCTCTTTGACACTCCGCTATTCGTGGCGCGTCGAAATCTCGAGCCGGTGCGGAGAAAATTCTTAACTTAATTAGAGCCAGCCACTGGCACTTCAACAACGCACGGTACGAATACTGGATGAATTTGTTCACCGAACGCGGTAGCCGTGTGACTCGACCTTGGCTATGGTACGCAAATATTATTGACATTTTTACAGGAAGTTTTGCATGGTGAAGATTGCTCGTCTGGGTTAATAACTAAATTACACTTAGTTCTTAAGGATTTGATTCTGAATTTCGACAAACACATGTTCAAATACCGACATGTGATTTGTCAAAATAGTGTTCTGTCGGACACTATTTTGACAAATCACATGTCCTACAGCACATCACTTCGACAAAACACATGTAATTGGTAGATAGGTCGCCTCTTACACCAAGGGTTCCGAGTTTGCTCCCCGGGCAGTACAAACGTTTGTGTGCATGAACATGTCTGTTCGTATTGGTTTGGGTGTTTTCTGTGTATAATATGTATGTTTTTACAAAAGAAATGTATATTAGTATGTTTATCTGATTTTAATACCCATACTTGGACCAGATGGCGCTGCGTGAATGTCAGCAGTGGATATTCATTTATTTATATTAAAAGGCCCTTTATACCTATAACTTTTATGTAATTATAAATAAAATCACTCTTTTCATGGATTCAAGCAATGATTTGAGGTGTGATATGTATTAGAATCGTAATGAGCGTTTAAGCTTTCATTCTGAACTACCAGTTGAAAGATTAACTGACGTATGTTGCAAATAATTCTAAACTTACAGATTTTAGTTTACAATTGTTATTTACGAGCTAACTACTTACTCTTTATAATTATGTAAAAGTCAATTTCAAAAGAGCGTCGGTGGCTCAGTGTTGTGGACTGTCGCCTTCCTACCGGGAGGGCTGAAGTTCAAATCCCGACACGTACCAATGTATTTTCGAATTTTCGAAAATATATGTACGTTATCCGACGCTCTTACGGTGAAGGAAACATCGTGAGGAAACCTTCATGCACGCCTGCGAAGAGATTCGAAGGTTGTGTGTGAAGTCGTCCGCACTGGGCCCGCGTGGACGACTAAGGCCTAATCACCCTATACGGGTAGTCTCGTGCCCCTCGTGGGGACGTTTAATGAGCTGATGATGATGAAAAGTCAATTTAGTTATAATTTATTTCATATTATAATAAGATTGTGATATATATTTATATTATAAATATTAGTCGTGCTGTAATAGAGTATTAGTAATATAAACAATCTATTATTAGCGGGTCATAAGTATAGATCGTATAACCGGATGCATATTTACCTAAACTTATTTTTTTGGCTAAGATAATATGGAGACGGCTTCTTTTTTCGGAAATGTTCGGAATTTTGAACTAATCGGATATAAAACAAATTACGAATGGATTACCTACCTATCAAATAATAATATTAATTTAAACTATTAATAAAAAATATTTTTTTTTTTATAAAGTACCTAGCTACTAAGCTTCGAACATCATAATGGATATTGTGTGCATTCAATTATATATAATCCAAACGCTAACGGTATTCATCCCGAAATATCGTTTTTTTCCATACAAGTAATGTACATACAAATCATATATTGTAATAGAAAACACTACAAAGGTAATGAAAATACATTTAATTCTATATTCCGAACATTAAATGCATCAATTCCGAAATCCCGAAATCTTTACGATAAAGCAGTGCTTTCCATACTAAGGCGCCGGTCAACTTTAGGTAAATATGCATCCGATTATCCGATCTATAGTCATAAGTCACGGCCAAACAGCTGAGCCATTTCAATGTGTCTTGCATTTTGCTTTCCTCGATTGTAGACGAGGTGGTTTCGCTTGATATTTTAAGTCCACAATAGCGTCGTTTTAAATTTTGTATGGTAGTACTAAAAGTTAAAATTAGGTGAAAAAAAAAAATATTGTTAAAGTCTCAAGGTAATTTTCTAGCATTTTATGCTAATGCTAATTACATTTTATTTTTCGGTATCCTTAACTTTATTCCTCATAAATACTTCATAATTCAATGCGTGGGGTGGAATTTTTTGCTGCTAAGTTAAAATGAATATTCATGAGCATTTCATTACGTTATCAAATTAATATTCAAGTAAAAAGAAAATTGTTTAATATCTCAGCTCATTGGAGGTTAATGACGCAGCTACCTTTTTTCGTAAAGTCTTTGTACAGTGGATTAAGCTATGCGATAGCTTTATTCCAACATTGTTCGAATCTAGTCATAAAAAATGTTGGTAAAATATATAATTTATCGCAATAAAAGGGGGGTAGTTTTACAGTCTTAAGGTTTCGCGATAAGCACACATTGAATAAAAACAATTTTATTACTTTATGATCATCATCATTGTCAGCTCATTAAACGTCCCTACCGAGGGGCACGAGCCTACCCGTATAGCGGGCGTGCGGATTGGCCGACTTCACCAGTGAATTTCTTAGTAGTCGTGCGCAGGTTTCCTCACGATGTTTTCCTTTTCCATAAGAGCATCGGATAACGTACATATAATTTTGAAAATTCGAAAAGAGATTGGTACGTGGCGGTATTTAAACCTGCGCGCTTCAGTTCGGAAGGGAACAGTCCACACCAATGGCTCGAACTCCGCGGGGAAAAGTGACTTAGTGCAATATTTTCCAGTTAAAATAAGACATTGCAGGCTGAATCACCTGATTGTTTGAATAGATAGATGATTTCGTTCTTCGGAGCATCATCATCATCATCAGCTCATTAAACGTCCCCACCGAGGGGCACGAGCCTACCCGTATAGGGTGATTAGGCCTTAGTCGTCCACGCGGGCCCAGTGCGGATTGGACGACTTCACACACAACCTTCGAATCTCTTCGCAGGCGTGCATGAAGGTTTCCTCACGATGTTTTCCTTCACCGTAAGAACCGTGTGTTCTTCGGAGCACAGGAAAGAAAATCTTAGAATGGCAGGCGTTAACACCCACCAATCCCCATTGAGCCCACGTGGTGGGTTACAGTCCAATCTCCCTATGGCTATGCTGGGAAGGCCTTTACGGGCGTGGGCGATATAGGATGATGATGATGATTACAATAAGCACTTATGAATGTCAAAGCACAACGAAAATAAAAAATATATTACTTTAGCAAGGTCACCAAAAATAATACGTAAAATTTAAACTAATGCGATTTAATCCATAAAACTGGTTATTCAAGAATAGGATCATATTGAGAGGTAAGAAATATAGGTAAGAAAAGATGTATGACAATTGCCATAAAAATATGAATGAGAAAGGAAGGGATGAGATGACAAATGATAGGATGAATTGATAAATTAAGTTGCATAATTTTTAATTCATTAGGCACGTCGTAATAAATTCTAATTACCATGAAGAACAAA